>JMQE01001845.1:0-51529 GCA_000731825.1 Hypocrella siamensis | reverse complement strand
AAAAAAAAAAAAAAAAAAGGGGGGGGGGGGGGGGGGGGGCTGCTTGCTCCGCCCGAGGATCTGTCCTCGTATTACCACGGTGAATCAGCTGCTCAATATGTCTATTGTGTCCATGTGAGAGCGCAAGCTCGGGACAAGACTGGCTTTCAAACCCGTGACACTTCAAATACCTCTATAACAAATGGATCGGATCAATGTCTGCTTTGTGGAGTTTCCTCTCCGTCTGGGAACTCGACAACTCCAACTAGCTGTTGAAGGGTAAATAGAAATGATGAAGACATGTGATGGCATCATTCGCCGAGGTCATGATCCGTAAGAGCTCGGACTGCCAGATGATTGAGATTAAAATCCCTCGACATCAAAAGCTTGGAGAGCGAGCCGGCAGCATCATCGATCCCCCGCTTCTTGTTGCCGTTATTGTTGTTGTTGCCTCGGATGACGTAGATGTAGATGAGGACGACGATGACAATGATGATGATAATGGCCACTGTGACAAAGACGATTAGTTTCGCATCCACTACCGTAAGAGTGCTTTGGACGGCAAGTAGTGCTTACCACAGATACCCAAGCAAATCCACTTCTTCTTTCTCGTCTTTCGCGCTGTCTTGACCGCCGTTCCAATCTCCTCGTTGCCCTTGTCTAGGTTGTCAATGACTTCCTCTCCCTTTTGCTCGATTTGCATCACGGCAGCCTCTTGCTGAACCACCAGCGTGTCCATGTCCTGGAACAACTGTGAAAGTTCAATCATCTGTTGTTCAATCTTGAGAAGCGCGGCGTGGCGATCCTGGACGGCATTCAGAGCAGCGCGCGCGCGGCCTTGCCGGTCACTCTGCATCATGGCCTGCGCGAAGACCTGATTGTTGCTTGTGTCCTCCACCACGGCCTGAACTTCTTGTTCTGATGCACCAGGGCGAACAATACGATATTGGCGCTTCATCTGATCTTGAGTACGCTTCCGGAATTGAGACTCGATCTGCTGGTACTGCTGGATAGCGCTTTTGAGGCGACGGTCGATTCGGTCGACTTGACCGCGATACTGAGCGATCTGCTGCGGGGGCTTCGATTTGAGGACACGCACGCGCTCGGTCAGGCTGCGGTACAGAGCCATGGTATCTGCTGAGAGGGAATCGAGTTGTCGGTTTGCAGAACTGGCTGATGAGCTGTCGGCATCGTCCAATGACCGCTGCTGCAACATGCGAAGCTTCTCGAGGTTGTGCTCGACTTCGTTGATGCCATTGTCAATGCCACTGCATTCATCAAGAATGTTGCGTGCGCCGCCGCCAGTGGCATTTCCGCCGTAATTAGAAGCTTGAGGGAGAGGGGCCATCTCGACGTTTGAGCCTGCTAGAGGAAAAACTATCAGCTTTTCACTCTTTTTCTCCCATTGACTTGGCGACCTCCTTACCTCCGTAGCCGTTACCCTGACCATAGCTATTGCCCTGACCATAGCCGCCGCCGCCGCCACCACCACCACCGCCATATGGTGCTCCGTAGCCTCCCTGCTGGGGTCTCCCGTAGCCGCCAGGAGCATTGTCCCGTTGGTCGTATGGGTTCTGCCGTCCCCCGTATCTGCAAAAACTTCGAGTCAGTCTCACTCTGGGTTCTTTGGTAGCTCTGTGATCATGCAAAAAATCTCTCGCCGGTCGCAGAGAACATGCATAAATGCACATAGATTGTTGCCAACACGGAGAAATCGTTACGCCATCTCGTAGAAATCGTTAGCTGCACTCACCCGTACTGTTCTCGCAGTGTTAGCCAAGATGTGAACGCTTCAGAAATCTCAAGCATCCGAATCGGGACGGAGGGAAGGCAACAGGGGATCTGAAAGTACAGGGGCTGTATACACCGCAAGGGTGCATCTCGCCAGCCGACAGACCGACGGGCTGGGTAGAAGGAGGAGATGTGGTGGGAAACAGTGTAGATACGCGCACGACGGCGACAGGCGGAGGTGAAGAACTAACACTCATGTTGGAATCCAAGAGCGCCTGGCTCTAGGCGTCGCGCAATGGACACAAGGCGTCAAGTCGCCAACGCAGTTCAGGGAATGAAGAGCTCGTCGATTCAATCAAGTTGAGGTTGCGCAGTTCGCGTCGAAAAGAGGACGAGAGACTGCTGCTGCTGCTGCTACTGCTGCTGCTACTGCTGCTGCTACTGCTGCTGCAAGATAGAGAAAGAGGGAGCAACTCGTGGTCGATGCTGACGTTGTAGGGAAATGAAAAAGACGAAAGGAAAAAGAAAATAACGAGGGAATGTCACAAGGCTTCTGGTGGTGTTAAGATGACGGCGATCAGGAGGCAATCAAAACGTAAGAAAGGGGGGCTTGGTTCGATGTGGCACCAACTTCAACCCTGCCCCCGACCGCCATGGCGCAGGAGAGACCCGGCGCCGAGTGCAGCGCTAATGGGGCGGTACGCGCGTACGCAGCATCAACTGGGTGGGAGGCCATGTATTCCTGACCCCTGCGCTCAGCCACCCGGACCCAAAACAAAACCGCAGAAATTGTTGCATTAAGCCAGCCCTCCGCCTCACTCGAAACGTCAGTTTCTGCGGTGGGCACGCCGCGAGAAGTCGGCCATTACCCAATGATAATGGCCACACGGATCGGTTCTGAATTACACATTTAGCAGGCGGCTCGTGGCTGGACGTCGTGATTTCTTTCCATGGTGACTTTCCGGGCCATCGTGCATTAGACAGGAGTGGGGGGGGGGGGGGGGCCTCTACGGTTCTGTGGAGTTCCCAGCCCTTGGTTTTGTCCTGCGGCCCCTCCATTTCAAGCAAGAAGGGTTTCACATTCAGAACTTCGCACGAGACCAGGCTTCTCTCCCTTGCAGCCCAGAAGGACTGTTCAGGATACTCAGTTGGTCATTAGAGCGACAATTTGTAAATGTCAGAGAGCGTCTGCCGGCAAATACGGTTCAAAGTTGATACGTAGGTCTGAGATTTTGACTGACGCTTCTAAGCCGGCTCACAATTACTCACGAAACACGCGTGAACGCTTCCTCCCCATTTTTGTCATATTTCGTGCCTCTCGAGTCATATATCCAAAGCTTAAAGAAACACATCTCGGCTCTTGTCCCAAGGTACAGCTTCTCACTGTGGCAGCAAAGCTTGCACCTTGTATATCATTATGTGCTAGAACTACTCACCTCAGAGAGAGTCTGGAGCCTCATACATACGTACATTGAAAGGTACTTCTTCAGCTCTTGCATGAATTTTAGATGGTGGTCAAATCGCATTCGGTTGATGGCGCTGTGGGCGCTATACCATTTTGCATCAACTACATACCCACCACGTCCATTACTTGCGTGTCGAAACATTCAACTCTGGCTCCTCAAAAGCCTTCTCGCCTGTCTCATGCTTCTGAACTCTAAGAGCTGGACTCGTCGGTTTTCATATCTCTTCGCTACAGAACGGCATATGCCGACACGTAGCTGACACTAAAGTCACTCGGCTTCTCAACCATATTACTTCGTTGATATTGTGTAACTCTAAATCGGCACTTTTCCTCATCTCCGACCTCTGTAGCAAGGATCTCCAGTGCTGCCATGGCTACCCCGATCGGATGCCTACCACAGACAGTGTTCTTCGTCTGTTTGAGATTGTCGACAAAGGCGTCATGGCTTCCGCTCTTGACAGCGTTCATGGCGGCTTCGTCTAAGAGTCGAATGGTCTCATGGATGGGCGGACCTGTCGGCTTGCTGTCCGTCCTACGCAGATTGGTCAATCTCTTTGAGTCGTTATCCGGAGAATACACCATGTACTGAAAGTGAGCGCCCCAGTGGCAAAAATCAGAGCTGATGATGAAGGCGTTTTCTTCGTCTCGCAGATATGGCGCCAAGACCTTCCCGATGTCCTTTTCTTCCTCTCGATCGTTGTCCCCGATGAGAATGGGGACAATGGTGGGAAACTTGTCTGGTGAGCCGAATGTGTCTTGGCATCGTTTGTAGAGGTAAGGCATGTGCATCTCGAGTGAGTGCTCTGCAGAATCTCTCGACTTGGGAATGTCGCCCATCTGACCTGCTTCTTTTACCCTCTGCGCAGTAGCCCGGTCGACATTGAATGAACCAAACGGAGTCATACACTTGTCATAGCTGGTCACTGCACATCCTTCCAGGTAATATGTGTGGGACGGTCCGAGTATGAAAACGCGTTTGGCTTTGCTCAGGTCTAGGCATTTGTATGCCCAGGCGGCACATGGACCTGAGTAGGTGTATCCGGCGTGGCTGTGGGAGGTCAAGGTCAGAAGAATTATTTCGCTTTCGGCGACCCTGACCATCTTCCCCCGCGGATCAATGACTCACGGTGCAATCACGATTCTCGCGCCGGGTATGGGCAGAGATGAGCCGTCGATAGTATCTGGGACTTCGGAGAGGTATTCGTCCAGTTCATCCCCTAGTTCAACCGGTGAAGCTTCGTACCAGGAGCCTGCTTTCCCGGCGTTCCTGACACTCATGTTGCCTGCGTACGGACGTTCCAGGAGGAAATCAAGAAATGTCAGGTTGCGTTGCTCTAGAGTGAGTGGCTGACACGATCTGATTGAAAGTGAGGTAAGGATCGCCCAAGCTAGTGCTTGAGGTGAGTTGTCACTGACCCCGCTATTGCCGGCGGGGGCGGGACGGCAGTGAGGAGGACGTAATGTGCTGAAGTTCAGGCAGACAGACAAGGCTGAGAATCCCAGCAAATGAAACAAAGTCGTCTTCTTTTGCACCTGATACAATCAAGCGTCATCCGGTACGGCTTGATTCATTGCCGAGCTCTCTGCCTCCCTGAAAGCTGTATTACTAACAAAGGGATCGTGTTGCATTGATGTGACCGCAGTCCAACCATGCGCGAGCCGCATACGAATAGTGCGATTTTAAGCGCAAGCAGTCGTCTTAAACTGCAGGTATGACTTTTGAAAGAGAAAAAAAGTATGGCGCCCAAAAAAAAAAGGATAGCTCTTTGAACCCTCTATTCTTGATCAAGTCTTGATCGAACCGCTTCACGACAATTCTTTGATTAGCAAGCCACCACAAAAAACCATTTCATGCCTTTGATCCGTTCAATAATTCATTTCACGAATCCATCTCCTCATTGTCATATTAAACCTGGTTTCGCTTCCGTAAGCTTGGTGGCTTTTTTGGAGATTTTTGGCTGTTGAAGGCCCACTTTAACACCAATCATGGCCAATCACAAGCGTCGATGTATAGGATATGGAAAAACGAATTTCCTGTATTCGACAATATTGGGGAAAAATTCTTGTGCAGGATCTCAGTACCATTGCATCGTACCACAGCCATCAGGACATATTCCAGCGCAATAAAATGTCCTTCAGAGGCGGTCGCGGCGGCGGCTTTGGAGGCCGAGGAGGTGGTGGCTTCAGGGGTAAGCTATTCCAAAAAAAAAAAAAGAAGCTCCGACAGTCTATGTCCTCGCACAACGAAGGAAAACCACGCAGGCAATTTTCGGACCGTTGACTTACCGATGCTCTGATCATTTCTAGGTGGAAGAGGCGGCAGTTTCGCACCTTCTGGTCCCCCAGCTGAAGTTTTGGAGATGGGCACTGTCGAGCACGCCGTGGAAGGAGAAATGTTCTGTCGCTCCTCAAACGTCAAGATCCCCTACTTCAACGCTCCCATCTACCTCGAGAACAAGACGCCCATCGGCAAGGTCGACGAAGTCCTCGGACCGATCAACGAAGTCTACTTCACAATAAAGCCCCAGGAAGGGATTGTCGCTACAAGTTTCAAATCTGGCGATAAGGTGTTCATTGGCGGAGATAAACTGCTGCCGCTGGACAAATTTCTACCTAAACCAAAGGTGGTCGGTGAAAAGAAGAAGCCGCCGAAACGTCTTGGAGACGCCCGTGGAGGCCGCGGAGGCCGCGGATTTTCTCGCGGAGGACCCCGTGGCGGCGCTCGTGGAGGACGAGGTGCTCCTCGGGGTGGTGGAGGTTTTTCAAGGGGTGCTGGCCGTGGTGGTGCTGGTGGTAGCCGAGGTGGTTTTAGCAGAGGAGGCAGTGGAAGATCGGGTGGCTTTCGAGGTCGCGGACGGGGCTCCTAAACGCGAAGTAAAAAAAAAATAAAAAAAAAATAAGAAAGGAGGATAATAAATATAACAAATATAAAAGAAACATTTCCTTATCTTGTAATAAAGTAAAGAATAGCACGTCGCTTATGCTCCTTACTCAGACTCCTAGGATTTAGGGTACGTATAAAGCAAAAATGTGACGTTTTTTACAAGGGAAAAAAAAGAAGATAATAAAGAAGAAGAAAACCCTCCTTTACCTCCTATCCCCTTTACTATATAACCTCATACCTTTATACTAGTCTTAAGCGCCCAGACGGCCGAGTAGACTTTGAGCTTGACATCCACAAGGAACACACGGTAAGCAGTCCCAGCTCGACTTCGCCCCACGTACACACACAAAAACGGCGGGTTGCGATGAAATGGCTTCATGGAGTGGACTGTCCCCTGGAACTGGGCTGTCCCCTGGAACTGGACGCGTGCGCACTTCCTCATTAGAACACGCGAACCCAAGAAGTCGACCATAGGCTGTCATGTGCTGGATGTCAATGGGCCTTTCAAAGGGCATCATACATGACCATCACCCCCGATGACTCGTTGATGGCTGCATGGGAGGCTCGCGACAAGATGTATTCGTGCGACGTGGGAAGGAGAAAGGAGGAAGGAGAAAGGCCGAGTTCCCTATAGCTTGTGTCCCCCCTTTGACTTATATTCTTCATAATCCAGTTCGGGCTGTCCCTCCCAGTACAGGGTTTCGGCATCGCTCGAATTTTCAAAAGTGTACTTTGCCTTGTCGTCGGAGACTATGACTTTTGGGATTCCATTGGCAGCTGCCGCCTCAGCAAGCAGCTGTGTTCGGCACGCACCCTCGAGCAAAGTCATGAGAAAGCATGCCTCGTTGACCGTCTCTCCAACAGTGACGAGTCCATGGTTCTGAAGAATCATTGCTTTGCCTTTTGGGCCTGTGAGCCGTTTCGGTTGCTCCTGTTAGTTTCAGGTCATTCATTATTCAACCAGGAAACCAGAAAAACGACCGTGGAACTTGCCTAGGGCAGCGCCAATCCGATCTCCCTCTCCTTTGTCAAGGACGACACCCCCAAAGTCCTGGTGGAATGTTTAGTCACGTCACGAGCACAGGTGTCATGGTTGGCAAATAGACAGCGAGCACCTCACCTTGTATACCGTCAGGGCCTCGCCGTGCAAGTAGGCAGCATCTTGGGTCAGCATTTCGACAGGTCGTCCAAAAACACTCCATGCCATGCCATACGGGCTGTGCGTGTGTGCTGCGGCGGTCACGTCAGGTCGAGCCTTGTGAAGGGCAGCATGGATGAAGAAGCCGGCGGCGTTTGCTGGCCGACTCAAGTTTCCTACTGCAATGAGCTTCATTTCCCGCTCCGCTGTTCACAACCAGTTGAAAGATACGGCGTGGGAAATTTACCGCCAATGGGAATGCCGTCGTAATTGACGAGAATCATGTCACTCGCTTTCATCAGACCGAAATGGACAGCCAGGGGGTTCTGTACTCACTCAGCTGCTGGTTCCCTGCGAATTGCCAACATGGTGCTTCACAACATGGCGCACTGCACTTAGTGTCCAGAAAGCATGGGGGTTCTCTGGGTCGCGCACAGAAATGTGTCCGGCCATGCCGTCGAGATAGCCCTTCCGGGCAAACACACGAAATCCGAGAGCCATCTTTTCTTTAATGTGCTGCCGGTGCAAAGCAAAGCTTGGAAAGCTTGGAAGCCCGGGCAAAGGCTCCCCCTGGCATATCAATTGCAAAGGCGTCTTGTGAGTCTGGCAATCTGTTTGCACAGAAGCTTTTACGCTCAACAGCGTGGTCATCTGTGTTGTTGTGACGGCTCGAGGCGCAACGAGAGCGGATGGTCTGAAGTCGAAAGCGTTTTCTGGAATTCACACACAACATGTTGGATTTATTTATCCATCGAGCAGTGCTTATACCCTCCTCTCCGAAGACTCTCCGAAGACCGAAGACTCTCCCAGGCCCTCTCCGGATCCTCTCTGGCTGTCGTCATCACACACCAGGCATGCCAATCTAAACTCAACATCAACTCGAGGCAAGTGTCTCCCAACGCACGTACGCACCTTGCCGATATGTAAATGCACTCACTTACACATGACATGTATGATAACAGTTTGCAACCTTACAACGATTGCGGCCCACCCCATGCGCCATGCATCATGCAGTGCAGCCCTTCATGCTGCGGCTCGTATTTTCTTTCCAAATCAAGCTTAGCTCCCGACAACGAATGCTACATGACAAACGACCAAAGTCGACCGCCGAGCCCAATCATCATCGCCAGGTTGCGCTTAGAGAAGGGATATTAGTGGTTACTGGTCTTGTCTTCCTAAGACAGCGTCGCCGTCATCTCATGACCGCATCTCTCAAAGGATTCACACGTTTCATTCATACTGTGCATAGGCTTGCAAATCGAGATTCGGGATTCTGGCCAGAGAAATTCAAATCGTCTTGATATAAAAGGTGCTGATGGCCCGTTGTGACAGCAAACCTGTTTCCTCTCTGATCCCATCTTCAATCCCGCCAGACCAAAGACGCCAACAATGGCCCCTCTCGGCCAGACAGCTTTCAATCCAGGTCGATTGCTGTCGAGTCAATGGGCGAGACCCTTGGCCCGGAGTATCACGGATCAGCCACGTCGTGTCGGCTGTGCAGCTGTAGGTTCCTTGACACACACGCAGAAAATACTCGCCCGCCGTTCATTCCATACAATTGGAAGGACGAGCTCGTCAGTCTCTGCTGCCGCGGAGACGGTGAGGATGCCTGCCGCTGCCAAGACTGCTTCGTCTTCCTCCAGTCTTGTGCCCATCACCATAGATGGTCAAACCTTTGCATTCTCTGCTCTTCTGTTGCGTGATGCGTGCCAATGCTCAGCTTGCGTTCACGAGACGTCGAAGCAGCGATTGTTCTCGCACTTTGACATCCCTGCCGACCTGCGAGCTCGGTCTGTAGAGGTAGACCACGCTTCCGGCACGGTCAGCATCAAATGGGCCAACGATGTCTATGGATTCGACGCGGAGCACACCACCACGTTAACTTTGTCTGCGCTCAAGAACCTCGCTCGGTCAGGCGCGGCATCAGGCTATCCGGTCGAGATGCTCGAGCGTCAAGTTCTGTGGCCGCTCGACTCTCTACGCATGCCTGATTTTGACTATGATGAGTACATGCGCGACGACAAGACCCTCTACAAGCTCATACGCCAGCTCCGCGTCCACGGGCTGGCCTTTATCGTCAACAGCCCCCAGGACGAAGACTCGGCACTCGCCATCGCGACCAGAATCGGCCCCATAAAGAATACACTTTACGGTGCCACTTTTGACGGTGAGTCAGTTCCGGGGTGATTTAAACTAAACGCTCGATTGAGACTGGCTCATCCCGGCTCACTCCTGTTCCGATTAGTTCGCTCCGTCCCCCGGCCCGTCAATGCTGCTTTCACGTCGTCTGACTTGGGGTTTCATGCCGACCTCCTCTATTTCCAGCAGCCGCCGCACATCCAGCTCCTCCACTGCATCCAGTCGGCGTCAACAGGAGGGTCCAGCGTCTTCTCGGACGGACACAAGGCGTCGGTGGACCTCTTCCACGCAGACTTTGATGCATTCAATACCCTGGCGACGACTCCCATCAATTACCATTATACCCATCCACAAGACAACGTCTATCACATGACCAAACCAGTCATTGAGATGCGGCCACTGTGTGTGGGAAACGCCGTCTACGAGTACATCCAAGACTACATAGAAGCCCATAGACGTCGAGGTGCGAAGTGGACAGACCAGATGCTCGTCGATTGCTTGGAAAAGTGCAATTGGTCCCCCCCCTTCTCTGCACCCTTTTCCCTGGACGAAGTTTCCGCACAAGCAGCAGAACAGGCCGGCTCAGACGCGCTTGCGGTGCTCAATGCAAAAGTCGAAAGGTGGCATGACGCTGCCGTCAAGTTCAACGGCCTTTTGCAGCGTCCCGAGAACCTGTTGGAGCGAAAAATGGAGCCTGGCATGTGCGTGCTATTCGACAACACGAGAATCTTGCATTCTAGAAGGGCTTTTGACAAGGCCGACGTGGGTAAGCCCAGATGGCTCAGAGGCACCTATATCGACAAAGACCCTTTTCTCAGCAGAATGCGTGTTTTGCAGAATCAGTTTGGTCGGTGAGAGTATCTAGTGCCTTGCATATAGCCGCTGAATTCATCGGCCCTGCTGTGTTCTGCTTGCGCAGAGGTCATGACGGTTCTTTTGACCCGGCTGAAACCGGGACTGTCAACCCCCGGGCATGAATGAATCGTGTACTCGTGCTCAATATTTGCGCCCAATGTGATTGTTTCTCTCTGCGAGGCGGGGCATCGTGGGCTAGTAGCATGCAATGGTGGAAGATTTCTGGTACTACTTCAGGCAGCCATGAGGCATGACAAGATGATTGTCTCGAATCCCACCCACGGAAACTCGCTCTTAATACGTGCGCACCTTGCCATACCGCATCTAGCAGATATTTTATATCTTTAAAGATATCTTATATTTGAAGATATTCTATATTTTTAAGATATTCTATATTTTTAAGATATTCTATATTTTCAAGATATTTTATATTTTTAAGATATTCTATATTTTTAAGATATTCTATATTTTTAAGATATTCTATATTTTTAAGATATTTTATGTTTTTAAGATATTTTATGTTTTTAAGATATTTTATGTTTTTAAGATATTTTATGTTTTTAAAGATACTAAGTCAGCGTTGATAATCTAGTGATTAGCCTTGCGCGGGAGGTCCGTCCAGAGCGCGACGTTATCCATCAGGAGGGTCAGGGCCCTGACTTCAACGCCCATGCTCTGGCGACCGCCGTCGTGACTCAACTGTCTAGACCGGCGCCCACTAAGGGGCTTGGTCAACTCAATCCATCAATGCATCCACACCCCTAGCTGCCCGAATCCAACAGTGCCTACTAGGACCTTCGAACCTCATCATCTGGACATGGCGTCCTCGCCCTCGATGTCGGTCGGAGGCGCACTCGCCCCAAAGAAATTCAAGCTGACACGTAGGAGTGCGGAAAAGTCACGACAAGGTTGCTCGCGGTGTAAAGCTAGACGAGTAAGTTGCGATACATTGGAGCTGCCGAATGGTGGATGAGATGCCCAATCGTCTGCACTGTTGACTCTGGCCTTGCAAGGTCAAATGTGACCAGCGTTATCCGGCTTGTGACAACTGCACCAAGTATGGCACTCGATGTCCAGGGTTCCAGCAACAGTTGAGGTGGTCAGGAAAGCATGAGCGCCCTGGCACGACACCATTCGACGAGACGCTTGGATGCAATGACAGCTCGGGTTCGGAAGCCGTAGGTACAGGCTTGCCTTGCCCTCCGTCCTTGGCACCTGACCGTCAAGAGACCGATCATCTAGCCCCCGGAAAGCTCTTTAATAGTTCGCGCTCCATCCGTGCCCCAATTGCCCGCGAGCCAACTCATGTACCGAGCTTGCTCATTGCGCATTGGTTTCGCAACGTCTGTCCTAGACGATCGGCGTTCGATTCTCAAGTCAACTACAATCGCCGTCTTGCTTCCGGCACGTGGGCCTCGTCGCAATCAGTCTATCTTGCGTTGCAAGCCATGTCGGCCGCATGCCTCGCCGGCACGATGCCACAGATCCAGGACATCTTGCCATCCTTGACTCGAGATGCCGTGGCCGTTATTCAGAAGGAAACGATACAGATACGGTCTGCGCATGTTCCCGAAGTGACGGTGGATCTCGTCTTCGCGACTTTCGTGCTGGGCACGTCAATACACTGGATGGACACGGCCGTTCCAGAGCATGAGTGGCTCGAATCTGCACGCGAGCTGCTGCCTCTCTGGAAAACAGACGTATCCCCCATGTATCCCATGCTGCAGGCGCACTTTCGTCAAGCTCTGACATACTGGGAGATGTGCGCGACGGCTGCAGGACACGACTTCACCACGCCTCGGCTGGATCGAAGGCTTCAGCGGTACCGGGATCAAGTTCGGTCGAATCTGTTCCTGCTGGACAGGGACCACGAGTGTCGCCGACTCGAGTCGCTGCCCGACGCCTCGAGCCTGACTCTATGGTCGAGTAGACCAAACTCATATTGTGGTGTGTCGAATGAGGTTGTTGACTACTTTGGCCAGGTACTGGCATTGTGCCGCAGAGCGCGGTCCTGTGTGCGGCACCTCTCTGTAATGTCGGTGCCCATCACGACGGAGGCCTTCTGCGACCTGTCAGTGGCATACGAGCTACAGAGGGATTTGCTGTCACTGGATTTCAGCAGCATCATGCTCGTGGAGGAAGCACAGGGCTTTTCCGTTGAGACCGAGGACGCCAGGACGCCAGTGCATCATCTTTTGGAGACTGCCGAGGCATATCGCCTCGCAGCGCTTCTTCACCTCTACATGATGTTTGGCAACCTCGTTCCATTTCCTGGACAAAGTTGTGACTGGCTCGTCACACCATTGCTGTGGGATCCAGAGGTGCACTGTTTGGATCCGATAGTTCGGGAGCAAGTACTGCTGGAGACCGCATTGCAACTGATCGCCATACTCAGGAACATCCCTGCTGAATCCGGGTCAAGTTCGATTCACCCCATTCTGTATCTGTCCGCGGCTGCTGCACTCAAACTCCGCACCATGTACGACCCTCTCATGGCATCTTGCACTGAAGCAGCCACCACACCAGAGATGGCGCCTCGACAGGACAAGGGAATGGAATGCAGCGTTTCGAATGCGTCGCTTTTCAACTTTGAAGTGGTCAAGGCAAGAGGCTTCGTCCTGGATAGGCTGAATCTTCTCCAGCAGATGCTTCCTCATAGAACAAGCCATCGAATGTTGCAGTTTGTCAACACTTTATGGGACAAATACGACAGCCCCCAGCCAGGGGCGGGCAATATTTATTGGGCCGATGTTGTCAGTGAATCAGGATGGAATGTGGTGGTGTTGAGATAGTCCAAGAAACGATTTGCTTTCTGCTACAGTGTCCGCCCCCTCCCTTCACTTTCTCCCTCTGGCGCGACAGCTCTGGCAGGCAATTCCGTTTGTTCATGTAGACCACGGGTGATGCAGCTTTCCCATTGCTCAGATCATGGCTCGGTTTTGAAGGCTTTGCGAAATTATGTTGACGATTTGATCGACGAGCCCGGATGCGGTGGAAGCTTTTTATTTTCCTAGACCATAGTACGTGGTGTTCCAAGTTTTGCTTGACAGTCGGCGATGTGAGTAGAGTGTACATTCAGTGTTGCATAAAAAGCTTTGATAAAGTCCATGCTGCATCGCCTTGTCGCCGACTGCCGATCACCACGGTTGCTGTTGGCTGGCTGGCTGGCTGTCTTGGCTCCTTCATGCCTAGCGTTTAAAAGAGGTTGTGCCTGTCTCGCCTGCGTCAAGTCAGGTGCAGGTGCATCGGCGGTCTGCAGTCATGCGGGCCAGCTGCTGCTGCTGCTGCCTCAGGCTGCGACCATCGTTGCGGGCATTTTCGGGTCTCGGTTTTATCTCTTGAAACAACAACGACGACGACCGACATCCGAGGGTCTTTGTCTTCCCCCTCTCCTCCTCTTCCTCTTCTTCTCGAGTCCGCTTCGTTGCGAGCTGCGCAGGCGGTAAGCATGCTGCCCTCATCGGTCCGGCGCGTCGTCTTGCCCGGCGCGATGACAGGCATGGCCTCGGGCGTGTCATACGTTTCCGCATCCTTTCGAGCATCTGCATCAACGACTCTTGTCCTGGTCCGCAATCAGCAGAGGCGATATTCCTCCTCCAAACCCTCCCGATCCGATAAAGACTCCAGCGGGATAGCCGCCGGCCAGTCAGTCGCCAACAACTCATCGACACCAGGCACGGGCAAAAGCGGCACACAGAAGAGGAAACGGAAAAGCAAGGATGCGTCGACAAGTGGCGCCTCGTCTTTCAAGAGACTTCCAAGCGTTCCCAGCACACATCATATGTCTCAAGAAGGTAAACACTCGACAAAGTGCTGTCCGTTCAGCATGATCCCCATCTTTCAACCTTCAGATCAAACCTCAGTTTTTTTTCTCTCTCTAAATATGTACTGACCTCTTTTCTCCTCCCGTAGCACTTGGCCTGTCGTCTTTTTTCTCCCTACATCGCCCCATCTCCATCACGCAGACCATGCCCCGAAATGTGAGCGACGAGCACTTTGCATCCATATTCGCCCCTCGGAGCAAGGCGAACAAGATGTCCGACACCATATCAACGCTTTCCAACACCGTCGACCAGCTGGAAGGTCCCATGGCGCAGCTCACCATTAGCAGTCACCAGGACCAAGGGATCGGCGAGGGCATGCACAAAGTCGAGCTTAGAAACCCCGATGGGAGCGAGTCCAGCCTTCACTTTCAGGTGGACACCATGTCAGGCGACTTTCTGCCTTTTCGTCCGCCTCCTCTGCCCTTGACTGAATCTGCAGCGGATGCAGAAGGCCTGACCAGTCAGGCCGAGGAGGTCGATCCCGCATCCCTTCATCGGGTCTACAAGGCAATGTTTACCATTGAAGAATCAACCGAAGCAGATGGACAGATCCGCATCGTTGCGCACAGCCCTCGTATCGTCAACCATGAGCGACCCCGTAGCTTCCTGAGCCGCATGGCGAGAAGACAGATTCGAGCAAATGCGGTGCGCGGCAACGACGACATGTACGCCATCAGCGTCAAGAGACAACGGAAGTTGAAGATGAAGAAGAAGAAGTACAAGAAGCTCATGAAACGCACGCGGAACCTACGTCGAAAGCTGGACAGGACGTGATGCGGTCCGCGTGGGAGCTGTGACGAAGGGGGTTGGCTCCCATCTCTCATTGTGTTTGGGTTCAAGATGCATCTCATGGGCGGGTCTTTGAAGGTGTCTGGCATCACACAATTGATATCATTTGCTTCCCAATCGAGTTTGGGCTCCACGGTTTCGCATGATTCTTGTCGATTCGGCTCACCGACTTTGTTTTAGACTCTGCGCAAGAAACAATGATCTGATCATGATGCTTTGGACCGTCGTTTGCATGCTGGAAGCCGAAATAGGAAGTAGAATGAGTGCTCAGCCTTCTTGAAGTACGCGTCCATGACGAATTCGTCTGGTATCCTGACTCGGACCCAGATGCCATTGGCTCTGCCGTAGCCACCTGGGCCAACGAGATTGGTGCCATCGCGGCACTTATAGTGTGTATGTACCTACATACATATAGGTGCTCAGCCAAGTACAGCGCCACAGCCAAGACTGATGGCGACGGGTTGTCAGACGTTGCCGCGAGATCCTTGCAATTGAGTCATGCTTCTCATGTCATCTTGTCCTAGTTTCTTGATGGCATATTAACACCAGAAGCCCTGCAGCCAAAAAGCCGGAATGTTTAGTTTTCAATTCCGAGACCAAGCAGGCAGTGGACCCGCCTTTTTAGCTCCGCCGATGGCGCAGGCTAGCGAGAGTATGAAATGGGGAGGGCCCTTGTCGAGGTACAACATCGTCTGTAAGTTTGTTTCTTTGAGGGGGAAAGTAAGGTGAGAGAGAGAGAGAGAGAGAGAGAGAGAGAGAGAGAGAGAGAGAGAGAAACAGAAGGTCCATTCTAATGCGTAAATCTTCTGCTCAATAGATTGGTATATAGCTATTTGGTCGAAAGCAGCATGGAAATTCATTAATCAATAGTCCTCGTCAGGTGTAGGAGCATCGCCGGAGCGTCTGGTCTGATCTGGGCATACGCATGGTCAGCATTGCCTTGGCACAGAGCTTGCAGAATTGATTCAGATGAGCTGCAACGAATCTGGAGGTTTGAGACATAGGGAACCATGTCATAGTGGTGGAGACATATGTACATGTAGAGCAGTAGAGCAGACATTGATCAATCCAGCCAACCAACTAACCAACCGACCAATCAAACAATCAATCGACCAACCCACCAGATAGCAGGCAGCTTCTAGTTTGATGCGATTTGATGCATTGCTTCTTCAGGTCACAGACATTGTGTGCAAAGCTCTTATTCTCATGGATAAGAAACTTGCTTCTCTAAAGACATGTTGGACTGAAAAGAATGTCGGAGAAAGGAAACACGATGAGGGTCCCTAGGTTAGCAGGGTTGTCAAGTCGGTTGCTGGCTACTATATAATACAGCGGTTCAATCCTTGAATGTTTAGCCACGAGTGACTTTAAAGTAGGTCTGCCGGCCAGATGCCCCTGACGGGTCCCGCTCTAATAAGAAGCGCAGTCACTTGCCAGGTGCCACACAACACCTGCTCTTAAGGCGGCACAAAGAGGATACAAGACCTGCTAGGCACTAGACTTAGGAATCTTTAGTTTCAGTACATATTCTATACATCTTTCATCATACTCTTTAGTATCCCAAGGTAAAATATATTCATCTTGGAAGAGACTGCCATTAGGTCCATAAGGTCACAAGCCCTTGTATGCTCCGTCCAAAGTCATGGGTGGCTAAACTAACAGGGGTTGGATTGTAGATTCATCATTTTGACCGGTTCGTGTTTGAGTCATGCGATGCTCGGGAAACATCATCATGATGGACACAAGTGGCGTGTCTGTCGGATCCCCATACACAGAAACCCAGACGTATATGGCATGGACCAGATTCAAACCAACGAGGCTGTGCCATTCATACAGCAAACTGAACAAGACGGGAGGGTTTTTTTTTTTTGAAATATAAAAATCGTCTGTGACTGCTGTTTGATTTGCAGATTCGTCCTGAGCACCACAGACATTCTTCCTCGGACATTCTTGAACATTTAATTTTTTCGATTGATCCAATCCCGCGTTTATCTCTTCACAATGAAGTACGCACTCCTGACCGCGGCTCTCGCAACAGCGTCCTCAGCCGCTGTCGTCGCGAGAGCACCTGCCGTCGACGCAGCATCAGCTCCTGCCGAAGCCCTCCCCAGCACCAAGGAAGCGTTTGTCGACAAAGAATGCTCCGAGAAGTTATCCGAATATCCAAGTCTCAGCGAGTGCCAACGCATCAATCGCAAGCTTTACGGCTTTACCAAGACTGCTTGCGAGAAAATCGTCAAGGAAAACAGCACGTACAGTCAAACGTGCGACCAGGTTGCCCTGAAGGAGGTCAAGGGCTGGAAAGTCGACCTCGAATACCTCCTCGATAACTTTGTTGAATTTGAACTCAAAGTCGGAAAGGAAGCCACCGATGCGAGAGTCAGCTATGCCAAGTCCCAGTGTCCAAGCGAGAAGGGCCAAAAACGAAGCTGCTACGGTGACGAATCTTGGAAATTCATCCGGATGTACAGGTCTTGCTCGGGAGCTGAGCAATCCTACAACATGACTGAAACGCAGTGCCAAGCAGACCTCATCGCGAAGCCCCAGGAGACCATGACCCGGATTGACAATGCGCTGCTGGAGGCCGAGAGAGTCGAGGAGGAAAGGAAGCGTGTCGAGAAGGCCGAGCGGCAAGCCAAAGAAGAGGAGCTTCAACGGCAGGCTGAGGCCTTTGCCAACACGGAGTGCTCGGGGCGTGACGCGGGCAGCGATCCGGACTGCCGTCCTTATCACGAGCAATTATTCCAAGAGTCGCGTAAGTTCTGTGCTCAGAGGAAGCTCGAGGGCCCAGAATGCCATAATGGCTTTGCCCAGCTTGCCGAGAAAGCAAAGTCGTCGGGCCAAAAATGGCAACGATGGGAATTTTGGCCGCGAATCGTCGACGAGCTCAGAGAACCCAACTTTGTGAATGTGAGTGTATCATATGCGCCCCTTGTTTGTTTCGACTTGGGTCTTTCTTCTCGTCATGTTATTCATGCTAATGTTTCGAGGGTACAGACTCCGGAAAAGCTGATGCTGGAAACGGGCTACGCCCATAGCGTCCTTTGCGTCGTCTCTAATACTAATGTACGTTTTATTCCTCTCCCCCTCCCACGCCCTTTCTCTCTTTGTTTTTGTTTCGTTTTGCTAACATGACCTAGTCCTCTGCGCTCGAATGTCAAACGACCCCTGGCATGGGACCCTGCAACGATTGCAAAACTATTGTCGAACAATGTGATGCCAACGGCGGGGTAAGTTACTTGAAATAGGAACAAATTGGCACAGGAACGCAGCTGACGTGCTTGATTGCTTGCAGTGCCCGCTATGCGATGGCTCCAGCATGTTCCACAAAAGCACAGAGTACTCGACCAGGATGGGCAAGAGAGAGTGGAAAGTCTACTCTTTTACCTGCTCCCTGAACGGCAAGGCTGCCAAGACAACTATCGAGGAGAATGAAGGGGACCTGCAGAACCTAGCTGAGTCTAGAGTTGCCAGAAATACTCGCGAGGGAAATCAAGAGGATCTGGACAGCAAATATGACCCGCACAATGGTTTGATTTTCGCAGAATGAATGGTCAAATGAGGCGACTAGCGTCTTTAAGCGCCACTTTGACTCGAAGGGTGAGTGTAACTACTGATCACGACAGTCAAATGCAAAAAGGCATGGGGAAAAAAGATGAAATTATACAAAAAAAGTCCTGATGGTGTTGCTTTCATGTTGCTGTAGTGTGAGTGAGTAAGTGAGTGAGTGTGGGTGAGTGTAAGTGAGTGTATAAGTGTGTGTATGTATGTATAAGTGTGAGAGAATATGTAAGAGAGCACGTAAAGAAAGAAAAAGAAAGAGAAAAAGAGAGAGGATCAGGGTGCTCCCTTCAAGAAGTCTGGAGAATAGGTCCCTCAAGTCTCGCATGTGTTTTTAAAAGCCTTTTAATGCTGTGATTAAGTCATCGTAATAAGCGTCCGTGGCAGAGCCCCTCAGCATATTGTCCATGCCTCGCTGGACGTAAGCTTTGGGTCCACGATAACCTGAAATAGGCACTGCGAAGGTGAATTGCCCATCGCGTGTTACCGAGAGCAATGTAGGAGAAAAACACGGTGAGTGTACGTTCTGTCTTTCAAGAAAGACGTCAGACGCATTGGTGTGCTTTGGTAATTCTCAAAATACTTGGGCTGCTGCTGCCTAACGGGCTTCCTGACGGGCTTTGCAGCCTACAGTAGAAAGGGGCCTACAAAGGCCCTACTAGGAAGCAGGGCAGAAGCCTAGAAAAGAGCTCTCAACCATCGACTAGAACGAACTATCTATGCACTCAAGAGAATGAAGAAAAGGTATCGCCCTAACTTGGGTTTACTTCAAAGATGTAAAGCAGGAAGCTGCCTCTGGCGCGGTTCCTGCCTTGCCTGAGCTCGCTCCTGAGAAAATAAAAACAGGGGTTCAACGTGGACGTCAGTCTCAGACGAGAGTACTGAGTGGACACCCGATCACGGCGGCCAGGGACCCTGACGTACCGGTACGTCCACATTTTGGTCTTGTGCTTCACCGCCCAATGGCAGAATAGGCAACGCCGTCCAAAATTTTGGAATTTTTTAAAAAACATGTAGCTAGGCCTTATCTACCACCTCCTTAGCCACCTTTCGCGAGCTCCCGGGTCGCCGCAGTCGACATGTCGACCCAAGAAGGGAAAATGGAGCGCAAGCAATTGTGAGTGTACTCGTCCATTGACAGCAGCAGCTACAGCAGCCACATCCCCCTGGACAGATGGCTCATTGCTGACACGATGATTAGGGATTCGCGCATCATGGCGCTGATCAGGAATGGCATGCAGGAAAAGAAGAGAAGCTTTTTTGTTGTTGTGGGCGATCGTTCCAAGGATGTGATTGTCAGTCTAAATTATATCATGTCAAATGCGAATATCAAGCACAACAAGTCTGTACTATGGGCATATAAAAACAAGCTCCTCGGCTTCACCAGGTATGCTTCGAGTTCTGAAAAATTCTCCTTCATGGCGACCTGGGCTGGTTTCTTGTCCCTTAATTTTTGAATTTTTTTTTTGGACTGACAGACTTTGTCTACAGCCACCGAAAAAAGCGCGAACAGAAAATCAAGAAAGAAATCAAACGAGGCATCCGCGAAGCAAACGAGGCCGACGCCTTTGAACTTTTCGTATCGCTCCATAATATTCGGTACACCTACTACAAAGAGACGGACAAGATTCTGGGCCAGACATTTGGCATGTGCATTTTGCAAGACTTTGAAGCCTTGACACCCAACATCTTGGCCAGGACAATCGAGACGGTGGAGGGTGGCGGCTTGGTTGTCATGTTGCTCAAGGAAATGAACAGTTTGCGCCAGCTGTATAACTTGTCAATGGACGTCCATTCTCGCTTTCGGACCGAGGCTCACACCGACGTAGTTGCACGGTTCAACGAACGGTTTCTACTGTCGCTGGGACGATGCGAATCCTGCTTGGTCATTGACGACGAAATGAATGTCTTGCCAATCTCTGGCGGCAAGGACGTCAAAGCTTTGCCACCTCCCGACCTGGACGAGGCAAAGACGGAGCACGAAGTCGAGCTGGAGAACATCAAGGAGGAGTACCAAGAGAGAGAACCCGTTGGCTCTCTCATCAAATTGGCCAAGACGGTTGACCAGGCCAAGGCTCTTTTAACCTTTACAGAGGCAATCGCCGAGAAGACGCTCCGAAGCACAGTGACCCTGACAGCTGCCCGAGGTCGCGGCAAGTCTGCGGCCATGGGGGTTGCGGTCGCGGCAGCCGTGGCCCACGGGTACAGCAATATTTTCATCACTTCGCCTTCACCTGAGAACTTGAAAACGTTGTTCGAATTTGTGTTCAAAGGGTTCGATGCATTGGGCTATGCGGACCATGCAGATTACTCCATCATCCAGAGCACAAATCCCGACTTTAACAAGGCCATTGTGAGGGTCAACGTCCACCGACAACATCGGCAGACGATCCAGTACATTCGCCCTCAGGATGCTCATGTTCTGGGCCAGGCCGAACTGGTTGTCATCGATGAAGCTGCTGCCATTCCCCTACCCGTTGTAAGGAGGTTGATGGGTCCTTACCTGGTCTTCATGGCCTCAACAATCAATGGCTACGAAGGCACCGGTCGATCATTGTCACTGAAGCTGATCAAGCAGCTCCGAGAGCAGAGCCGATCTGTGCCGACGAATGGAGATACCGAGGTGACGGAACGATCGACGGGGAAGGTCTCCAGGACTTCGGAAGAGCTTCAGACGGCCAGAAAACTTCGCGAAATCACACTGGCTGAGCCGATCCGATACGCCAAGGGAGACTCTGTAGAGAAGTGGTTGAACAAGCTGCTTTGTCTCGACGCCACGCTGCCCAGGAATAAGTCGAGTATCCAGGGCTGTCCAGACCCGAATCAGTGCGAGCTTCTCGCAGTCAACCGGGACACGCTATTCTCCTTCCATCCCGTTTCCGAGGCATTCTTGCAACAGATGGTGGCCCTCTATGTGGCCAGCCATTACAAGAACTCTCCAGATGACTTGCAGCTCATGAGCGACGCCCCGGCGCATGAGCTGTTCGTCCTAGTACCCCCCAATGCGGACTCGACTGGAAAGCTGCCCGAGCCCCTGTGTGTCATTCAAGTTTCGTTGGAAGGCAAAATCAGCAGACAAAGCGTGTTGAACAGCCTGAGCAGAGGCCAACGACCCCATGGCGACTTGATCCCTTGGCTAGTCAGCCAGCAGTTCCAGGACGAGAACTTTGCGTCATTGTCCGGAGCGCGAGTCGTTCGCATTGCCACGAATCCAGAGTATACCTCGATGGGCTATGGAAGCAAGGCGCTGAATCTCCTAATGGACTACTACGAGGGACGATTTGCAAGCCTGGCGGAAGACGACGACGACGACGACGAGGCGGCACGGGAAACGACGTTGCACAGAGACACCGACGCGGAGCTTGCCAAGACTTCGTTGCGATCCGAGCTGATTACGGTGCGGGACCAGTCTCAAATGCCGCCGCTATTTGCCAAGCTGCGAGAGAAGCGACCGGATGCGCTGGACTACATTGGCGTCAGTTTTGGTCTGACCGAAGAGCTCCACAGGTTTTGGAAGCGGTCCTCATTCAGCCCAGTATATCTGCGACAGACGGCCAACGATCTGACTGGGGAGCACACGTGCGTCATGCTGCGACCTCTGGAGAACAGCGAGGACCGCAGTTGGCTTGGGGCCTTTTCCAGGGACTTTCACAGGCGATTCCTCTCCCTGCTTTCGTATCAATTTCGGTCCTTCACCACCAAGGTTGCTCTGAGTCTGGATCAGTCGGCCAACAACGGTGCCAAGCTCGACTCTGTCGAGCCGGAAGCGCTTGCCAAGGCCGAGCTTGACAGGCAGTTTTCGCCATTTGACCTGAAGCGCCTGGAGTCTTATGCCAACAACATGCTCGACTACCACGTCATTCTAGACATGATGCCCACCATTGCTATGCTGTACTTTACCGGCAAGCTCAAGCAGAACGTTTCCCTGAGCGGGATCCAGCAGTGCATTCTGCTGGCCATTGGTCTGCAACGCAAAGACATTGACGCAGCTGCCCGAGAGCTCAACATACAGACGTCCCAATTTCTCGCCATGTTCATCAAGATTCTGCGCAAAGTGGCGGCCCATTTCGGGACACTGGTGGCAAGCTCCGTCGACGCCGAGTTACCCAAATCTGCCGATGTAGGTGTCTCGAGAGAGGACGCCAGTGGTGCTCACGATGACGAGCTTGTCGACGATCGTTTCGTGCCTCTGACGACGACGCTTGAAGACGAGCTGGAGGAGGGTGGTGATGAGGCGCTGGAGGCGTTGAGAAAAAAGCAAAGGGAATTGATTGACTCTTTGCCTCTTGATCAGTGAGTTGAGTCGTGCAGTCCGTCCCTTTGCTAGCCGTCAAGCAAGACTTGCGAGTCTGTGTGTGTGGGCGCGTATGTGATGGGATTGATTTGGTCACTAACGCCAGGTACTCAGATATGCCATCAGTGGGGACGCGCCAGCCTGGGAGGACGCCGAGCAACAGGTCAGGAAGGCTGCCAAGGACGGCAAGGCCCAGGGCGTGGTGAGTGTCAAGTCGAAGCAAAAGCGAAAGGCTGGGCAGACGGCAGCGGAGATCTACGAGGAGGAACTGGGGGGCGAGAAGCCGGGCAAGAAGGCCAAGAAGAGCAAGAAGTCACGGTGAAGACCTCACAGCGTCACAGCGTCACAGCGTGATGAGGATGCAGTACTGGGGGCGTACAGGGATGCGGAGTTGAATAATGTTTGTGATTTCTGTTTCAATCTGCATTGCATTCTGACAAAAAGGAGCCGCCTAAAGGGTAACAAAGGGGAAATATTGGAAAAAGGACAAAAGGAAGAGGGCTGGGCCAAGCTGCGCCAATGATCCTGGCTGATGGGTGGGTCTGGGGCCGGCAATTGGGAAGCGGCAAGAAGCGGCATGATGACGTTTTTGGCGATTTGTAAAGCTTGCTAAGAACCTTCCGTATCAAAGGTACGTAATCAATCAGCAGAAGTGACAATCGGCGCGGCGTGTGCGCGCGCGCTAGTTTGTCATCACGCTTGGCCGATTTTACATACTCCATCAACTGGATCCTATTTGACCAAGCTAGGGCCAAGCTCGGGTCAAGCTTGGTTATAAATTAAGCATCAGGGACATTTGCGTGTTAGCCACGGGACAATAGCATTGTGTTTTCTCTCTCTCTCTCTCTCTCTCTCTCTCTCTCTCTCTCTCTCAAGCTTGAGCTTATCTTCCTCTTGCTCTCAGTTCCATCGTGTCGGACCAGTTGTTTGAATTGACCATGGCAGCAGCAGCAGCAGCCGCAGCAGGGCGCAAGCCCATCCTCATTTCCGGAGCGGGCATCTCGTCGCTCCTGCTAGGCCAATCGCTTCTCCGCGCCGGCATTCCCTTTCAAATCTTTGAGCGAGACGCCTCCATCTCGTTCCGGGCGCAGGGATACCGTCTCCGCCTGTCGTCCGAGGGCCTGGACGCCATCGAGTCGGTGCTACCGCCGACGCTTTGGCAGAAGTTCTGGGAGACGTGCGGGAAGACGGCGGGTGGGGGGTTCGGGACGCTCGACGCCATCACGGGCGAGCGGGTGAATTTCGACGGCAACGGCAACGGCAACGGCAACGGCAACGGCAACAGCAAGAGCAAGGAGGAGAACAAGGCTGCCAAGGAGAAGCTATTTTCGCGCGACGGCAAGGTGGTGGGCATCGCGCGGGGCGACATGCGCAAGCTCTTCATGCAGGGATGCGAGCCGCACATCAAGTGGGCGCACCACGTGACGGGATATGAGGTGACCGAGTCGGGCGTCCGAGCCCTCTTCGCGGACGGGAGCAAGAGCGACGAGGGCGACCTGCTCGTGGGGGGCGAGGGCATCTACTCCAAGGTGGCCAAACAGCTGTCCCAGGGCAGGCTCAAGGTCTACGACACGGGGGCGCGCGGCATCCACGGGCAGGCGCCGACGACGGCCTTTAAGCAGCTGGGCGAGGGCGTCTGGCGGGCGTCGGACGCGACCAAGCCCGACGGCAAGGTCTTTGTCATCACCAACGTGCGGCCGGGGGACATGGACGACCCGACGGTGCAGTTCGGCTGGACCATGGGCGCGCAGCCGGGCGTCATCTCGCCGCCCAACAACGACTACAGTCTCATCGGGGCGCCGGCGGCGAGTATCGCCAAGTCGCTGACGAGGCACTGGCACCCCAAGCTGCGGGCGCTCTTTGACAACATGAACGAGGCCGAGGCGGCCTTTTGGAAGATCACGTGCTCGTCGCCCAGCGGCGTGCCGGCGTGGGACAGCGAGGCGCGCGTCACCGTCATTGGCGACGCCGTGCACTCGATGACGCCGGCGGGCGGGCTGGGGGCCAACACGGCGGTCCGAGACTCGGCCCTGCTGGGACGCCTGCTGGGCGAGGCGGGGGGTTGGGCGGACGGCGTGACGCGGCGCTACGAGGACGAGATGAGGGTGTACGGGAGCGAGGCCGTCGCGTCGAGCTATGCCTTTGCCGTGAGCCAGTTTGGCGTGAGCATAGACGAGGCGACGAGCCCGACGGTGTAGGCCACGAGGCGGCAGGTCAAGGAAACGCGCTGCTGCTCTTGTTGCCAGCAGATCCAATACAATTCAATAATGCCACCTGTCTGTCTGTCTATCCATCCATCTCCTGGCTCACTCACACACGGATCACGCGTACTGTAGCTGTCTGCAGCACCGGATGCATGCCCGACACACAAACGCACACACGCACGCACACAAGCTTTAAAAATCCATCGAGATGATTACATCACAAAAAAAGCATCTTAAGGCAGCGCAACCCCCTGCGTTCCTCGGCAGTGCAACCAAGAACGGGGGATTAGCATTGTTGAGTTGCTGTTTTCTCCACGTCGTCTCGACGCATTCAGCGACGCCGCCTTCAGGATTGCTACCCCCACGTACATATATTGTGTGTGTGTGGCAGCCATGATGTGCGGCATTGGGTTTTGTCCCCCTGTGAAGCTTGGGCAAGTGCTTGCGATTGAGTCGTGAGATAAATGTTGGATTTTTCTCTTGGAAGGAGCTGTGAGAAATTTTGTGATTTTATGGATGGTAAGAAGCAGGGTTATAAGAGTTATTCATTGGCATTTTCTAAAATTAAAAATAAAAAAATAAAAAATAAAATAGAGAAGAAGCAGCAATTTGAAAAGGAAATCAGGTTTTGTTTTTTTCAAATGAGAAAAGATTTTCTACTTTGAAAAGAAGAAAGCAATCCCAGTCCAACACAATGATTGCAGGCGCGGAGCCCATCTCTCTCCCACACACACACACACACACACACACAAAAGTCAGATAGGGCACGTCGCGGCCAGCTATTGCCAGGGAAATAAACTTTTCTGACTGGCATGAATCGGGAGATGCAGTCACGATTAGAAGCGAGCAAAGGGGAAAAAGGTTACAGTATATATTTAAGTGCCGATGCCACGTCTGGCGTCAGCGGCACTTATTTTGCATTCTGGCGAAAAAGAGGTATTTTATTACGGGAGAAGGCCTCTCGTTTTTTTTTCTGGTTCTTTGGTTCAAGCTTCCTTTTCTTTTATTAGAAACAAAATCCTTTATTTTCATTCTCAAATCATTCAAAAGAGGCTTTTCATGGGAGGCTACACCGTTTGGTTTGAAAGCATCATGTTGAGCCACGCCTTTGTTCTCCTTGGCGCTGTGGCGTTGCTGCAGCTTGGCTTGGCGGCATCGGGTATGTGTTTTTTTTTTTTTTTTTTTAAGCTTTGTTCTCATTTATCCCCTGGGAAATAAGGCACTGGCTCACTCGTCATTCGCAGCAGCTGATCCCCTCGAAGCCCGTGAAGCCGAGTGCTTCTGTCTCGAGGTGTACAAGCCCGTCTGCGCCGACGGCACGACTTACGACAATAAGTGTCTGGCCGATTGTGCCGGCGTGGCCGATGTCGATGAGGGAGAGTGCCTGTGAGCAAGCTGACCATGTGCTTGGGGCAGAGGGAAAAGAGTGAAGAAATGGATTCTGCGGACAAGAAGATGAGGACGATGGTCCGGATCACGTGGGCTTTTTGGAACTTTTATTTTTGGCACTGGGATGCAGATGCAGATGCGGATGCTGGATGACAAGGACGGGCGGGATACATACTACATGTGTATGAGGTGGTAATAAGTCTGCGGTGCAACGCTCATTGGACCAAATACTGTTGAAATGAATTTTTGTTTTCTCGAATTATTATTTTTTCCCCTACCTACTTTTCCGACATGTTCATGGCCCACCCCCGTCACCCAACTATGCGAGCAACAGCCTCGCTTCAAACGTCCGCCTGACGCCAAGAACCCCCTCCCATCCTTCCTTTCACCTTGTCGTGAGACGGAAGAGCCGTGGGGCGATTGCGGCAGAAGCAAGCAAGCAATCCTTTCCGACGGCACGGTTCATCCCGTACCCGTCATGACCGGCACAACTGGATGGTCCCGCAGCATCCCCTTTCTGCCATGAGCGTGACCTCGACTCTGTATACTTGCGATGGCGGCGCTTGGTCTCTTCCCGTTTCGTCAGGTGCCGTGTACTGTATATGCTGTAGACGACGAGCCTGTGCTAACGGGCTTGTAGAACGAGGACGAGATGCCGGGCATACAGCTCCCAACCCACGACGACGAGAGAGACATGTCTGGAAGCCTCTCCTTTCATGTTTCATTTTCAGCAGCAGAGGCAGGAAAAACAAGAAGGAGAAAAAATGAACCGGCTCGTTGTCTTTTCGGCATGGAAGCGGGACCTTCTCCTCCGCCTCGGCGGATGCTGATTGACGATGCAGTTCCGACAAATGGACGATGCAGTATATTCTTGGCTATATAGCACAGCACGGGAGGGGTTGGTTCTTCTTTTGCCAGCCCGCAGCTTGCAGCTTGGTATTTGGTAAAGTGTCTTCTTTCCCCTTTTCCCCTCCATAATCTACAGCAAAACAGGTGTTCCTTGAAGAAGAAGAAAAAAAAAACACCAGTATCGTGACTCGAGACTAGAGTCTACCCCCCAAAAGCAAAATGCCCGCCGTGTCAGAGCCCCCCAAAATCGTCTTCATCTTCGACATGAGTCGGCAGCGGTCTCACCTCTTCTTTCGCTACCTCGGCACGCACCCAGACGTCGAGACGCTATGGCACCCCTTTGCCCCGGCCTACCTCTTTGGCCCGCAGCGAATGTCAGAGTCGACGAGGGAGTCGATGAGGAAGGGCGTCACCGACGAAATCTACCATGACTACACCTACGCCGAGGCCACGGCCAGACTGCTCAAGGCCGTCAAGGAAGCAGAGCAAAAGGTGAGTTTTATTTTTTTCGACCACTGCAGCCTTGTTTCTTCTTGTTTCTTTTTCGTTTTTCTTTACACCGAGCTCACACCGCAACTCACATCTTCAAGGGAACCATGCTCGTCATCAAGGAGCACACCCAGATGGCGCTGAGACAAGACGTTTCCCTAGCCGTCATCCGGGACGCCCAGACGGTTCCGGACGCCGTCAATCCCACCGTCATCCCGGACCATGTCTGGGACCGCCTCGTGCCCATCTTCGTCATCCGCAACCCCGTCTTTGCCGTGCCATCCAACTACATCGCCGGCTGTCTGGAGACCAACGTCTTCCGTCCCGGCGACGAAGACTGGCACCTCATGACGAGCATGCGGCTGCAGCGACGCCTCTTTGACCACTTCCGCTCCCTCGGGCGCCAGACGCCTCTCGTCGTCGACGGCGACGACGTCATCTGGAAGACGCGCGACCTGGGCGCCGCCCTGGCCAACCATCTCGGCATCAGCCACGCCGGCCTCAGCCAGACCTGGGACGCCGTCCCGGAGCACCAGCGGCCCCGACACCCTTCCATGAGACACTTCCTGTCCACCATTGACAGCTCCACCGGCATCGAGCGCCCCTCCGAACAGCCCCCCGACGCTGACCTGGATCGAGCCCACGCCAAGTGGCTGGAGAGGTATGGCGCACAGATTGCAGACGAGCTGAGGCAGACGGTCGACATCAACATGTGTCATTACGAGCACATGAAGAGTTTTGTCCGGTACTGAGAACCGCGCCGCGCCAACGCCCTCACTCCAGCAGCCCCGTGGTGTACTGTATGTACATTTATGCCCAACACATGTACAGATAGATGTGCCACACGTGTAGTGTGCATAGCATCGTGATTCAGGGCCCGCGAACTGAGTCCTCAGCCTGCTTTTTCCACCTTCGTTTCTTTCCTTGAGTTCCCTTCATCTTCTTTATCTTAGTCATCATTGGCATAAGATGGTGACGCTGCGCCCAACCTCACATCACAGTACATACATGTCTCAGGGGTTCTGGAAGACCATGTCCAGTATAAATATATGTGCGCATGCTTGATGATGTGCTGCTACATCTGCCTTGTTGCCGACTGCTCCCGCACAAGGGCAGCCTTTCACGCCGTACAAGTAGAAATACGAGTACCGGAATTTCATTGTCCCAGGTCAAAAGAAAAGGGAAAAAAAACCACAGTTGATTAGCTTTCTAAGTCTATCGTAGATTCGCTGCTTCGGCTGGGTGCCAAAGACAAGAAAGAAAAGAAAAAAGAAGGAAAAATCGCTAATACTTTTTCGCTCTGTACGGGCATTTCAGTCATGAGGCCTGGGTAGTCTCTACAGCTCTCAACATCCCTCAGCGTTTCACAGCACCCCATCTTGACATCTCTGAACATTCTTCGGCTTCCTGAGCATTCAGAATGGTGTTGAGAGAGTCTCGCTTGTATCGACACCCTGATGACATCCCAAAGGTCCCAGCTACAAAGTGAACCATTTCGTCGACATTTGGATGTCATCGCTTTCTGTGGCACCGACTTTTGTGAGACCACTTTCTAAGGAATCGGATTCTGCGGCAAAGCGCATTTCTGCGACACCGACGGTCATAGAACCGACCTGAGCGAAATCAGTGTCTCCAGACCCTGTTTCTGCGGCCATGAACTCTGTGACACCGACTGTTGTAGAACCAGCGTCTGCAAAACCAGCGTCTGCGGGGTCAGCTTGCGCGGCACTCAGTCCTGCGGTTTCCGGAGCATCAAGCTCCAAGACTTTGGGCCTAGAATCCTGGCAAGGGTCCAGTCTTGATTTCAGCGTAGAGAACCATGCCTTTTCGGGACCAAATTCGTCCAAGACGTCGCCGACAAACTGGCTCCAAACTTGCCCGTGGGGCGTCGTTGGACACATGGCCGAAGAATACTCCCAGTATTCCGGGTACCAACCAGCATGCCTCCAGCCAGTCAGAGTCAGTATCATTTTGTTTGCGTGTTGAAGGACGAGTATGTGTCTTCCCTCTAGGCTGCCGTGAGTGAGCTTGGCCTTGGCCTTGTCGCCACGAGTCATCACCGGAAGCGCAAGTCGGACAGAAGCCGCCCTAAGCACATCGACGCAAGTCCTGGAGAAGGATGTGCGCAGAAGAGCCACCAACGAAAGCGCGAATCGGACAGGAGCCGCCCTTGGCACATTGTCGCGAGTGCTGGAGAAGTATCTGCGCAGCAGATTCGCGTTGAGACGAGACTCGGAGGCGAAAGGGCCCCTGCTGCCGCGTTTCCGGTCGTCATTGGCAGTGCGTGCGAGGAATATGGGATGAGAGAAGGGTCCCCGGTCAAGACTCCCAAAGTAGCCATGGGGAGGCAAGCTTCGCAAGGCTTCAATGAACGCGCGAACACATCGGGTGGCTACGGTCCTGGCCGTCGGCTGCATAGTTGGCCAGGCTTCGTCTAGCCTGAGCCCGTGAAGCAATTCCATGACGATGAAGTTGCAGGCAACACCATCTTGGTGCTCGGTGTAGAGAGCATACACTTGGGGGACTCGAACTCGACCCAATCTCTTCTGACGGATGTAGTGCATGATCTGGCCCTCTTTCAGGTCGACATTGACGCCAAACTTGATCGCGTAGTGCGGAGACTAGCGCACAACGCTTCGACCGTTGCTCGAGTGAAGAATATCACTGCTACTTTGGATTTCTGCTGCAGTCGGGAGAGGAAGCTCAGGACAGAAAATGCAATTTTCGAAGAAGGGCAAGTCGACCCAGACGTCTCTGGCGGGCCCTAGATCCATGGCGATGCTCCAATGTTTTTAAAACAAATATCTGATGAGCACAGTTGTTGATGCTCGCTGCGATGTGATGTTTGGACTGGAGAAGCGTGTTCCTTGATTTGGAGGTAGGTGCGACGTACATACAGTACATTGAATGATTTAGATTACGTACCTACCTACCTACCTGGGTAGGCACTAGGTAGGTAGGAATCCCGGGCCCAGCAAGGTGATAAAACCCCATCACGTGAGGCAGCTCACCTGGCCCAAGTCGAGCAACACAGGCCTTCCCTCTCCGATTACCATCCGAGGCTGGGAACTTGGGGGGCCGGGAGTTGTTTCCCGCTGCCATCTACGTATTACCTTGATTCCCCCCGTTCCGGAACTTTGTCCGCAAAAGGAAAAAAACGACCAGAAACCCAGGAAAAAAGGCTTGTCGATCCAAAGAAAAGAAGGAAATAAAGAGGAGGAAAGGGAGCAATAAAATGGGGCTTGGGGATCGCTTCTCCGATAGCTCGAGCACGGACAGGCAGAAGGACGTGGCTTCGGCAGATTGCATCCACCACCCACGCCACCGACCACACCAACTACACCGACCACACCACCCACGAAGGACACGACAGACTCGACGGCAGACGAAGAACAAAAAACTTGGCAAAGCCTGGTCGCCAGCCGCAGGACATCATGGCGTCCTCCCCCGCATCAACTCTCCCGCACTAATGCACGCCACCGTTGCAGCACTATCGGAGCTTCCTTGCATCCTTTTTCCGAAGCTTCCTTGCATCAATCATAGTTGGGGGCTGTTCCGTCGGCGGCCGGGCCTCGGCAGCTGTGGCTTCGTCAGCTTTAGCTTTCGTCAGCTTTAGCTTCGCCAGCTCGTGGCGATGGGTCCCAAGGCCAACAGTAGTCCCAAGGCCAGCCCGCGGGAATGGTCCACGGCGGTGCCATAAACCTTGATTTACCCAATCCGACTCCTCGTCTTCGTCTTCTCGCACATCGCTCTCTTCTCCTCCCGCTCATGCTTTTTGTATCCCTGGCCCAAAAGACACCACCACCACCACCAAACCAATCATGTCGAGGCTGCAAAAAAGAAGACGGTCCTTCATGTCCACGGCAACGGGCCAGGCGTCCATGACGGCGTCAGTCGTGCCCAAGCGCCTCTCCTTTGCCTCGACCACGACCGGCTTCATGTCCACCTACGCCGCGCAGCTGGGCTCGTCGCCTGATATCCCGCCGGGACATCTTGGCAACCTGACAGAAACCCAAGAGGCCAAGCTGCGAGCCGTCTGGGCCATTGGACTCAAGTTCATCGACATATACGAGGCCGACGAGGCCACGAGCAAGGCCAAGACGCTCGAGGACAAGTACGTACCGCCGTCGCACAAGTCCAGCACCCTGCCCAAGGGCAAATGCGCGACCCACGACAGATACCCTACCTTGGTCAAGGAGCTGCTCTCTCTGCTGCCCACGGACGAGAAGAACCTGGAGAAGCTGGCCGCCAGGTGCGTCGAGGCCCTGGACCACTGGACGCCTCACATGTATCGCCTCATCGTGACGCACGTCGTCAAGCACGAGCATCCCGACTCGCTCGCCCTCCGCTTCCTGCGCGCGAGCAACTGGGACATCATCGAGGCCACCAGGAACATGGGCAAGACCATCTACTGGCGGACCATGGAGGCCGCCGTCGACGACGACGTCCTAAGGATCGGCGAGGGCGGCTCCGCCGAGCACGAGCAGAACGGCCAGGGGTTCAAGAGGACCCTGGGAGCCGACTTTATGAAGCAGCTCCGATGGGGCAAGAGCTTCATCCACGGGACCGACAGAGAAGGCCGACCCGTCATACACATCCGCTTCCGACTTCACAAGGCCTCTGACCAGAGCATGCAGAGTCTGGAGAGGTACTCCATCTACGTGCTCGAAATGGCTCGGTTGGCGCTGCGACATCCAATTGAAATGGGGGTACGTGATTTACTTTTCTTCTCTCGTCTTTTCTTTTCGTCCTTTCTTTCTTTTCGTCTTGGTGGGAAAGGGGATGAAGTGCAAGATGAGACAAATAGAGCAAGAGCAACGGCGGCAATGAAGCAGTGAAAGAGACAGAGAATCAAGCAGCATTTTTTCTCAAACTTTTCCTTTCCAAACGACGAGCTAATCTCTTCTTTCTTCTTCTTCTTCTTCTTCTTCCCGTTTCTAGACCATCCTCCTCGATCTCAGTGGCTTCAAGCTCGCCAATTTTGATATCAAGCCGTTCAAGTTTCTCATCAAAACCATTGATGAGCACTACCCAGAATCAATAGGCCTCGTGCTTATTCACAACGCACCCTTTGGCGGCAAGAGTAAGACTCGTCACTCGTCACCCCTCTCCCTCGTCTTGACCAAAAAAAACTTGAGCTGATGAAGAAAAAACACACAGCCCTGTACAGACTCCTCCGCTTCTGGATCAAATCGCCACTCATTTCCAAAGTCAGGTTCACGTACGGCAAACGCGCCCTGCAGCGATACATTGCTCCCAACCAAATCATCAAAGAGCTCGGCGGAGAGGAGGACTGGGCCTATGAATACGAAGAGCCCCGACCCCTCGAGAATGCCAAGATGTACAACATGGCCACCCGGGACTGCCTCATGGAGGAGCGCAGGGCCATGGCCATGCAGTTTGAGGAGCTGACTCGGGAGTGGCTTATGAACGCGCAGCAGAGCGACCGCGCCAAGCTCGTCTCTCTCCGCCGCAACCAGCTGGTCGACGAGCTGGCCGAGAACTATTGGGAACTAGATCCCTACGTGCGTGCCCGGTCCCTGTACGACAGGCAAGGCCACTTCCACGGACCGGGAGAGGTGGACTGGTACTGCCGAAGCCACTCTGTTGACGACCAGTCCCTCGGCTTCACGGAGAAGGACCTCAGCAGTCCGTCGGGAGCGAGCCATTTCGAGTTTGACAGCCTGGGCGGGTACGAATCCTCGTCCGTATACGACTCTGAATGAAAGTTTATTCAAATGACACGAGGAAAGACCCCCCGCTTTTTTTATCAAAATAATCATCAATAATGTATCACGTCACGTTAAATGCCATGGTCAGAGATTTTCTTTCCTTTGTTTGCTCTTCTCATGAAATACCATTTGCCGCCGTCTCGGAGGACCTTGTCAAAAGTCAGTCGATCAATCAGTCAGTCAGTCAGTCAGTCAGTCAGTCAGTCAGTCAGTCAGTCAGTCAGTCAGTCAGTCAGTCAGTCGGTCTGTCAACCAATCAATCAATCATACACGTATTTGTTTGTGTGGCGCCTGAATGAGTTTTCGTGAGCCCCAACTCCGTGACTGCCTCCATAAAAGCTCGATGCATGTCCGTTCTTGCTTCTCATTCTCATGTTCGACATTTCCCATTCTTCACGTGAGTAGGTTATGAAACCAGCTCCAATGGGCAGTTGCAAGTATTGCCTGGAAGACTGGAGAAAGGTGCAACGTTCGAAAAGCCCATGTCTTGATTGTAATAAATTCATACACGCTATGAAATGCAAAATGTCTCCATGCCCACTTGGGCTGAATTCTTAATGATGGTACATTGTGCAGTTAACATGGCCGTCAAACACAAATACGCTATATACATGTATGAAGAAGGAGAGAAAAAAAACATGGAAGCGCTGCGTCTAGCGGGCTAATCATGATTCTTGCCTCTACCAAAAAAAAAAAATTGACGTGGGCTCCAGTATAAGCCGTCTCATACGTCTGGTCACAAACAGTCACCAAGTCTCCCACAGTCGTCTCACACCAAGACAAATCATGGCGAACGAGACAAGATGAGAGACATGCCCGTCATTGGAGGTCCAGCTCAAGAGACGGGGTTGTTCGGATGCTGCTGCACGTGGACGTTTGTGCCGGGGGGAGAACATTCATTGTCCAGAGACGAAGAAGACGGCGAGCTCCAAAGACGGTCTAGATCCTTCAGGAACTTTTGAGTGCCCCAAGAACCGAAAGACAAAGAAAAATGATTGATGGCGTCGGGGCGCGGTTTGAGGGACAACAACTCGCCTGCTCGCTTTTGACTTTTTTTTTGTTTCCCAATTTTCTTTCTCCCTCGTCCACTCGCGTTGAGAGCTACTTGCTTGAAAGAGCAGCAAAGAGATCCGAGAGTTCATCCTTCAGGACAGCCACCGTGATCTCCCGACCATCAATGTTGACGATGGGGAACGACCTCTTGACTGCTTCGGATGAGGGCGGTTCCGCGTCCGGCCTGGTTTCATTTGCTGCTTGGCGCGCAGTCAAGCCGCCAATCTGGGGCGCCGCCGGCTCGGCAGAGTCAGGTTCGCCCATGGAAATGGGTCCGGGATCCTTGCCATTTGTCGGTTGGCCATTGCTCTTGGTGCTGTTGTCTGGTTGCTTGTCGAGGGGCTCGCTCAGAACAACCACTGTCCGGAACGGCTCTCCGTTCGCCTTGCGCTGGTACCACGAGCACGTCGACTCGTTTTGGGTCTTGTACTTGCTAACGATGCCTTTTGGGTGCATCAGGATGCCCTCGTATGCGCCGCCGTTGGGTAAGGCGCGGTCAGGCAGGTCCCTTTCCACGGATTTGTTGCCCGTCGTCTCGTCGAGTTGGAAAAAGTGCTCCAGCATCTTTCCCAGGGCCCTGAACTCGGCAAAGGCGGGATTGAAGATGGCGAGGCTGTTGTTTCCCGACTCTTGTGTGGCATTGGTGATGAAGTTGTTGGGGATCTGGCCCCTCTCGACAAGGGGTATCGTGGCCCAGTTGGCGGTCAGTACGGTCCGGTAAGTCCAGGTCTGGACCGAGCAAAGATGGCGCGGTGGACAGTCTTGCCGCAAGTTCTCGTTCTCCTGGAACGACGTCTGTTTGGACTTTTCCCCATTCTCCCCATTGGACCACTTCATGTTGCCGGTCACGGTGCCCGAGGCGCCGCCGCTGAAGAGGCCCCAGGAAAATCCAGCATTTACCGAGACTGAACCACCAGCCTCCTTGGCATTTTCACGCGTCCAGCCCTCCTTGGAGAAATCGATCTTGGCTGTTGTGCTCGACACGGCGAACTGCGAAGGACCGTGGCCGCTGATGATTTCCTTCTCCACGTTGGGTTCGATCTCAATGTCGAACCGGGCGCTCCCAGGAAGCACAATGCTGCGCGCAAAGTAGTGCCGGTGCAAGTCTGTCGGGATTCCCGCGTCTTTCATCACGTCAGCCATGGAGGCAGAGTCATTGATCTGCAGGCCAGCCAATGGCGCTTCTCTGTAGGGGAAATCCGCCTTGTGTATGGCTCCCAGGAGGCGCTCTATGTTGTGTTTGCCTGGAGCCGAGTTTCGAGCCAGCGACGCCAGGTCGACTTGTCCAAACTCAGGTCTGCGAGAGACGGCTGCGCCTTGGACGGCGGCGGCGGCGGCGAGAGCGGATAAGACAGGCGTGGTAATCATTTTCCCTCGCAACTGGGCTGAAGCCAGTGGCCCGGAAACGTTGATCGTCCAGCCAGCAGAAGGTTTGAATATCGTACACGCGAGCTGACCGCGTTCAAGTACAGTACTGTGATGTACTGTGCTGTGCTGTGCTGTGCTGTGCTGTGCTGTGCTGTGCTGTGATATTTGTATTTGTATTTGTGTCTAATCCAGCCAGTTGACGACGTCACGCTTCGAACTTCATGCCTCGAATGAAATTGACGTAGCCAAGACCCATGAGTCCCATGACCGTCCAAGGCCGATTGCCAAGAGGCCAAGGCATGGGTTATCAAGGGGATAGTAGTACATGGCTGGGGAAATTCATGCCTTATCCGGCTCCCATCCCAACAGGCCGGGACCTTGATGTGAGATGAAAGTGTCCCATGTCATGTTCAGCCGGAAGACCGAGTCAGTTTAACCCCAGTGAATATGTGAGCACGATAGTCGTTGACAGGGAGACGCGGGTTCGGACGAAGCCTCGTGTGGAGCAAGGCCATATCATGGCCTTGTTGCTGCGCCGTCTCTCTGAGAAATACCCACGAGGTCTTCTCAGGGCTGCCGGCGGGTGACTGAGCCGCCACTAAAGGTCCAGATTATCGTCGGGGGTCAAATTGGCAATGTCATGGCCAGAGCATCTCGACAATGCAATTGTCTTGTGTTTTTGGTTTTGCTCATCTTGTTACAAAGCGGGGCGCCATCCTTAGCACTTTATGCGCAGCCTCTGTGCCTGGGGCAGCATTCAGGCAACGGGTACGTACAATATGTATCCATTCATGCATAAGGTCGTCGGTGTCCGCAAGAAAATCGCTTCTTCATCAACACATAGTTCATCTCCCCTATCCTCTTCATCTCCCCCGCATCGTGGCCACAAAGAAAAAGCCAAAAAAAAAAGAACAAGAGCAACCCTCTCTCCCCCCGCAACACTTCGACCCCCCCCAAGTTTCCCCCCTTCTACGCCTCAGCCATGTCAGAGTCAAACACCCGAGTCACGTCTTCAGATTGGAAACACCACCCCATGAAGCAACCGGGCCGCGCCCCATGGCACGCAGACATTCCGCCCAAGGACCTATCCAACCTACTCAGAGGCTTCCGGCCGCAAGAAATGGAAGACAAGTGGTTCTGCTACGCCGGCGACGTCGACTCCCAGGGCGACGTGCTCGTCCACTTCTGCCGAAGCTGGACCGGCTTCGAGACCGTGGTCCTCCGGGTGCGCGTTGCGCTCGATGCCGCGGGCGCCGTGGACGAGAGTGCGCCCGCCGAGGTGACGGAGATTTCGTGGGAGCAGGATCAAGAGTCTGCGCGCCTGGGTGGAGAGGCCGACGTCAAGCAAACCGCCGCCATCCTATGCGAGGGCATCTTGAACTGTCATTTACGTGTGCGAGAATAAAGAGGGTTTGGCCTGTAGAGGGTGGGTGGCTTGCAAGCATGGGCTACGAGATTGTGAGCCGGTTGAGTCTTTTGTCCCGAGGAGATTTTACCATGAGCAGAACAAGCAACTCCACATCTTTTTAGCTAGCTAAGGAAGAAGGCTGAATGCTCAAGACAAAGGCGTAACAACCGAAGTCTCTCTCGTGAGTCTAAATAAAAAAAGAAAAAGGTATCGGAGAAGAATCGAGAATCGGAGAAAATATAAAAGGAGAAATAGATGGGGGAAAAAAAAATAAAAGTAATCCAAGAATCCGCCAACGCTCAGACAAGTTGGATTGCCATCAGGTTCACCACCCAGTATATATATACATGACATCGACCATGCATCTTTGACGCACGCCGCCCTGGAGCAGCCGCGAGATCAAATCGGCGGCTCAAGTCACGCTCCTTGCTGCGATCAGGTCAGTGACAGACCAGGAAGGGGCAGTGAGCATCATACTAACAGAGTAAAGAGACATGGATTTGCTCAAGTGGTTCAAGCAGCTTTGCCAAAGGCCCATCCATCTACCGCACTCAGTGAGTGACTAACAGTTATTCGGCCGTATTGCCTGAATGGTCTGGTTGCTGTGCGCATGGCTGCCTGCAGCAGCGAGATACTTGTCGATGGAAGGCAAGATCAGGGGGCACAAGAGATTATTGATAGTCCCAATCATGGAGAAGATTTGCTCCGAAGAATAGCTGGCACCCTGAGTAGAGAGCACCTCGAGCCCGTTGGCGACGAACTTGATAGTTCCCTGCTTCACGAGAACGTCATTCGCCGACGAGACGACGGTGCTCGTGTTCTGTGCTGCGCCTTGGAGAAGGACGCTGTCAAGAACAGCCTTTTGCTTGAGCTGGTCGTTCTCGGCCTGCAGCGCAACGCCCGCCTGCTGCGCCAATTGCTGGCCCCGCATCGTCCCGGCCGTCGAGAGGAAGAGTGCCACTGTCTGCGTGTCGGCCTGCCAGGCCCTTCGAGCACTGTCGACCTGCTGAGCCGACGCTGGAGCGGCGCTGTTTTGCTCTGCCACCGTATTACTTCCTCCGACTTGGCTGGCTGGTGCTTCGGCTTGAACGGTTTGTCCCGCTGGTTGACTGGTGCCTTGAGCTGCTGGTTGACTGACGCCTTGTGCCGCTGGCTGACTCGCGCCTCGTGTCGGTGGAACAGATTGTCCCGCTGTTTGACTGGTGTCTTGCACGTTTTGGGCAGCCTTCCCGGTTGGTTCATTGGCGCTTTGCGCCGGTTGAACGGATTGTCCCGCTGGTTGACTGGTGGTGCCTTGAGCTGCTGGCTGGTTTGGGGCTTGAGCTGCGGATTGAGTAGGGGCTTGTGCTGCTGGCAGACTTGGGCCTTGAGCTGCGGGCTGACTAGGGGCTTGTGCTGCTGGCAGACTTGAGCCTTGAGTTGCGGGTTGACTAGGGGCTTGTGCTGCTGGCGTACTTGAGCCTTGAGCTGCTGGCGGACTTGAGTCTTGAGCTGCGGGTTGACTAGGGGCTTGCGCTGCTTGGACGGCCTGTCCAGCTGGTTGATTCGTGCCTTGTCCTGCCACGTCATTGGTACCTCCAGCAACTTGATCCGCGTTGCCTCCTCCGACGCTGGGGCTGCTGCCTGGCCATGCTTGGGAGATACCTCCTCCGACTGGGCTGGCTTGCCCGACTTGGCCGTTGCCTGTTGCTGCCGGGCTTGATCCAGTGTTGGGGCTGGTCCCTTGTGCTGCCGGGGCCGCCGGGGCCGCCGGGGCCGCCGGGGTGTTGCTTCCTCCAGCTAGACTGTTGCCGGCTCCGACGTTGGAGGTGCTGCCTGCTGGCCCGCTCGGGCTGTAGCTCCCAGCGGAGGGCTCACTGTTAGCCGCCCCGTTGCCCGGGTTGCTAGTCTGTCCTGCCGAGTTACTGCTTGCTCCTGGTGCTTGACCGTTGGCTGCCCCGGAATAAGAGCTGCTGCCTTTTCCTGCCGGTGCATTGCTTTGGCCGTTCCCCCCCAAGGCTTGGCTGGCGCTTGTTCCGGCGCTCGGGCTGCTGCTTTGCCATCCCGAATAGTTGCTTCCATCGGATGCTGGTACGGCGCCAGGTCCAACTCTCGGGCTTCCTTGTCCTGCCGAGTTGTAGCTCCCCTTCGCTGATGGACTGTAGCTTGCTCCAGGACTCGAGCTGCTGCTGCTGATGCCGCCTTGCCCTGCCGTATTGTATCTACCGCTTGATGATTGATCGTAGCCTGCTGGGGCATCATAGCTGCTGCCACCGCCTCGTGACGCTGAGTCGTAGCTTCCGCTTGCTGATTGACCATAGCCTGCTGGGGCGTTGTAGCCACTGCCGCTGCTGCCGCTGCTGCCACCTCGGCTTGCTGAGTCGTAGCTTCCGCTTGATGATTGACCATAGCCTGCAGGAGCATTGTAGCTGCTGGAACCGCCGCTTCCTGCGGAGTCGTAGCTTCCGCTCGCTGATTGACCATATCCCGCTCCATCACCATAGCTGCTGCTGCTGGTGCTGCTGTCCGGTGCTGCCGAGTTGTAGGCTCCCGGCAGTGGCTGACGCTGAGCTGCCATCAAACTGAGAAGGCCTCCTGAGCCACCACCAGCTCCTTGGAACCCACCAAAAGTTTTCACATTTCCTGCGGCGGGTCCAGGGATTACTGCGGGCGAGCTGGGATTTGCGTCTGCTGCCTCGGCTGCCTCGGCCGCCTCGGCCGCCGCCGCTCCTGCTGCTGCAGCAATTTGGGCCGCAGTTGCTCTTTTCACGCCAGGAATCGCCCGGGCTTGGTGATCATGACTACCTGCAGCTTGTGAAGGGACATCAACCCCCCCATCGCCGAGGATTCGCCTCGCGCTGATGACTGCCCCTCCTCGCCTCGGTAGGATGGCCTTGTGCTGGCTGATGGATGGGTCGAGGCTCCGTGCGTCTATTTCATGTCCACCTAATGCCAGAGCCACGATGAGCAGTGGCGCCCTCGGAAGAAGCATGAGGGAGTCTTGACGATTTCCGAAATGCTATTCAGATTGAAGGCGATGACGGTAAGAGGGTAGAAAAGAGAACGAGTAGTAGAGTGAGAAAAATGGGCAAAGGACGTGAAATTTTTGCAAAACAAGAGAAGAAGGAAAAAAAAGAAAGAAAATGGGAGGGAACATGATGATACTTGTGTGGCCTCATCTTGCAGGGCGCAGGCCCAAGAGGGGAGGACGGGGACGAGTCTCGGCATAGCTGCTACGTGAGCTGAGACGGCACTTTTCCATCATGTCTCTTTTCGAAGAACGACCTGGTGTGGATGGCTGAGGGAAGAGAGCACCAAGACGAAGTTGACGTTTGGCAGGTAGGAGGTGCTTTGCCTGATTGGGTTTCGGCAAGCACGATGCACACCCTGCGCGCCACGTTTGAGAGTGAGAATTGGGCCCCGCACCAGTCGGTCAGTCCCTTGTTTCGTTGTCAGTCTCGACGGTGAGGCGCTTTCTCTGGCCCGACTGGGTCAAAGCGCTTCTCTTCAACGAATTCTTCCCTGTTTATTTTTTTTTTCTTCTTTTCATCATTATTAGTATTATGTAATGTTTCTCTGTTTGCCCCTCCTTCCCACCAGGAAGGCCGTTGCGCGGCGATTCCGACTTTTCGGTTGCGTCACGTCACACTGCAGTTGAAACCTCGGAATAGTTCTGGAAGGTTTCGACGCAAATCTTGACGCGGTTTCGGTTTTGAGCAACCTCAGGATGTGATGAGCGAAGACGACGCAATAGGGTAATGCCATGCGATGGCGTGGCGGGCGTGGCGGCGGGCGTGGCGGCGGGCGTGGCGGCGGGCGTGGCACCCTTTGTACAGCAGATTCCGGGTCGAACTGCCAAGGTGGTGATCATGACATTGAGATGGGTTGATGAACTATGTCTAGACGCGGTTCAAGACATGATTCAAAGCATTCATTGCAAGTGAATTAAACAGAGTCGTGCACTTATTTGATGAATCGCCTCGCATCCTCGGCAAATGAGGACTTTCAGATCGCAGCTGCACGTGTCTGGAAGTTGGACCCCTCTTGGGGAGTTGAAACTTCCCTCCGGGGACGTCTCACGTCGTTTGGCCATGTCATCTTACAGTTTGCATGACTCGAGAACAACCTGCAGCCAGGAGGGTTTGCCTCACGTTCAACCTCCGTCGTGTTTCCGTCGCCGGAGCCGTCGGAGCCGCCGAAGTGCCAGGTGTTGGCGTTGGGTTGCCCAACATGCCCAAGTCTTGTGTGACGGCAGCTTCTCGAGACCTATGAGACTAAGGAGATCTACGAGCCCATTGTTATATAAAGGCAGACATCTTCTCCATGGTTCGACTCGAGTCAGTTCAATCATCCAACGCTCATCAGTCCCTTCTTTCCTGCAGTCCTTCTCCCATCTTGTCGAGTCAAGTACCGAGCTCTTAGCTTTGAAACATTACTTCACCATGCAATTGCCTATTTCGGCCCTTGTGGTTGCCGCCGTCATGCTCGTCGGCCGCGGTGCAGTGGCCCAGCCCATAGAGAGCAGAGGTATGTGCATGGCCTCGATGAGGAGAAATGAAGAGGCACATGATGCTAATGAGCCCTAGACCCCCAGAACTACGGTTCATCATCGTCGTCAGGGTCATACGGCAACAGCGGCAATGGCGGCAATGCAGGCCTCGACCAGATCAGCAGTGATCACCAGAGATTTGTCGCCAATCCCCCTCTGTCGGAAGAGCCAATCCCTCCGGCGGAGAACAACCCGGCTCGTGAGGCTCATCGCTCGGTCCACGCTGCTCTGTACGAGGCCACTGGTACCTAGAGCAGACACGGAGCAGAGCAGAGCAGCAGGCTGTGCAGCAAGGGAGAGAGAATGTTTGACTGAGACGATGATTAATCAAAGAGATAAGAGGAAAGAAAAAAAGAAGAAGGGAAAAAAAAACCCCCACCATCCCGCTTCTTTGAAGAAGCGCATTATCTACTGTACAAGATATATTTAATAAGAAGCTAATGACGTAACCAAATTGCCATTTTCATGCTGCGATGATGAGAACCCATCATCATGGCCAGACTCGTCCACGTCCACGTCCCTCCTCATGCGGAGCTGATTTGACGTAGTCTCTGGGGGCCTCAGACCGGTGCCCAGGTAGGTAGGTACATCTCATACACGGCGATGAAGGTTTCAGCCTTGAAGCGTTGCGCATCGCAACAATGACAGCCTTGTTGACAGGTTATGCGGGTCGCTCACCTACATTCGTCAAGGCAAAAGTGGATCAACCATTCAACAATGGCTCTTTCCTGGTAGGATGCCAGTTGGAAATTGCCCTCCAGATTGCTGTATGGAATGGCGCAGAACCTGGACACAGTAACACAGTTCCCCGAGGTTGCCAGGCCCCCGCCCCCCCACAAACCCCCTCTTCCACTGTCTCCCCCCCCAAATCTCTCGGGGCCCCGGCTGCAAACAGGCGGCAAAGATTGACCAATGACGGCCACCAATTGACCATCCCATCCCCTTTTCCCCCTCCCCCTATTATGCAGGTACGTACCTACTGCATACTTTCTCCCAGACCAACCATCAACACCAACCAATCTTTTCCATCTCGACTTGTCACTGTCCAGCGGCAGACGACGGCCCTGCACAATCCCCGTCGGCACGTCCCTTCCGGCGCAGTCCACTCGTTCATCTGTCTCTCTGTCTTTCTCTCTGTCTGTCTGTCCCTGTGCTTCTCACTTCCGCTCTTTCCAAACAAACCAACAAGCAAACCAAACAAACAAACGCACCGCGCGCGCCAAGATGCTCCTGGCCACGCCCCTGCTCGCCCTGCTGAGCGGCAGCTCGCTCGCTTCTGTGGCGGCGGCGGCGGCGGCGGCGCACCTCGAAGCTCGCGACGGCGACAACGACAACGACCTCGCCAACGGGGCTTGGGTGACGGTCAACGACGAGGGCAACCCGCAGACGACGTTTGTGCCGTCAACGACGACGGTGTCGGGCACGCCGTCGCCCGTCAACTCGCCGCCGCACGACATCGCGGGCGACGTCTTCACCATCAATGACTGGGGCCATCTGACGACCAGGACGGGCCTGCCGCCCAACCCGACGGCAACCAACGCCAACACCAACCAGGGCTTCTTCTCGCGCTGCTACGCCGCCGGCAGCGACACGGCCGCGTACGCGCCCTTCTGCCGCCCGACGCACAACTCGTCCATCTACGTCGGGACGACGTACTACGTCACCTGGGACCCGGACTACTTCAACAAGACGTCGGCCCCGGACAAGGAGCGCTGGGTGTCGCTCCGCATCAACTACTTCAACGAGACGGACGGGTCCAAGACGGAGCCCCAGGTTCTCGACACGTCGTACCTCGCCCGCTGGGGCTACCTCCCGCTCAAGGTCGACGCCAGCCAGCTCCGGGGCAAGGCGTCGCAGAACGTGACGCTGCAGCTCATCTCGCACGAGATACAAAACACAACGGCCGCCACCAACCACACGGTCGAGCTGCCCGTCGTCCTGACCACGGCGCCCCTGCACCAGAACCCGCCGACGCCCATGCCCAAGGGCATGTCCCTCCTCATTGCCCTGCCCGTCACCTTTGGCGCCATCGCCCTGCTCGTCGTCGGCCTGTGCCTCTGGCACACCAAGACGCGCCGCATCGAGCTCGGCAACATCATGAGCCGCTCGCGTCGCCGCAAGGGCTACACCGGCCGTCGCCACCGCGACCTGTTCCGCCGCAAGGATCACGGCATCCAGCTGCACGCCGCGCCCGTGTCTCCGAGGAGTCCTTCTCCTCCTTTTCATTCTCATCCTCCTCATCCCTCCTCCACCTCCTCCTCGCGCCGCCCCGCCTACCGCGATGCTGCTCCTGACCGACCCTCCCGGCGCGACACCGACAGCGACAGCGACGCCCTGGGTTCCTTGGCCGGCAGCCCCGTGCGCGCCACCTTTGAGGAGCAGCCAACCACGGGCCATCAGCAGCAGCACAATGCCTTTAGGGAGGAGATGCGACGCCAGCACTGGGAGAGACGCGGCGGCGCCTTTTAGAGAAGACCCATTCCAATAATGAGGGGGCAGGGAGTGGGGGAGGGGGGTGTTTTTTTTTTCCTCTCCAAACCACTCATCATCATCATGATGTTTATGTCGTGACGATGATGACCATATTTACGTGCATGTTTTGAGAAATGAAAAAAGAAAACCGAAAAGAAAAAAAGAAACAAACAAACAAACAAACAAACAAACAAACAAACCAAATGAGAAATCCATATACAATACCATTTAGACGCAGCCATAATAAATTGCTCTTGAACAAGAAGACTACAACTGTCATTGACCGCCTCATTAGTAAAAAAAAAAAAAAAAAAAAAAAAAAAAAAAAAAAAAAAAAAAGACAAAAAAAGAAAAAGATAGAAAGCGCACAGCGCACAAAATTCGCCAGGCTTGCCATCCAAGAAACTTTCGTCAAATCAATTTATCCACCACGACAACAAATACAGAACTAACTTGAGACGAGTACCGCTCCCTCAACGAGAAGGGATATATATGTAGCTAACCCAAAAACTCCTGATGCGTCCGTCCGTGCCAAAACAAAACAAAATAATATACCCTTCCAAAGGTGGTTGGTTGCTCACAAACGCCTATTTGTTCAGCAGAAATCTTTAAACCCCCAACCTACCCTCCGCGCCATGCTCATGTATCCATTGAGGGCTGGGTATCCGCAATCCCAAGGGGTATACGACTCGGAAAAAAGGGAAATAGAAAAAAAAAAACCCCCCCCAAAGAACCCTCCCCAATGATGCAACACCTGGCCATCCAAAAACTCCAGACCGGGGAAAATATCAAACCACACACACACACATACACATACACATACACAAAAATAGACACATACTTACAACTCCCCTTGCCACCCAATCTTACACCTTGATCCGTTGATCCTCGACGCTCTGCATTCCCATACACCCCTCAGTCATGGTTTCGTGGTCTCTTTTCCTGCTCGGCGCCTCGGTTCCAGGCATCAAGAGCTGTGCCGACTCACTGCCATAGGCGGCACAAAGATCCAGACGATCCTCACCTTGTTCGAGCGGTCTCATCAGGGCAGCGGGAATGGCAGTCGCCAGCCGACAGCTCGCCAGACACGGCTGGTACGAGTCGGTAGTCCAGGCCGCGTCGGCGTAGTTTTTGGCCTCGGCGATGGTGTAACCGCAGCTGAAGCCCTCGTGGTAGGCGTCCGGCAGGATGACAATGGTCTCGCCCGGCCGCTGGTCGACGATGCGGTAGGGTATGCCCAACTTGTCCAGCTTGTCGGGGAAGAAGAACTCGGCGCGGTGACGCATGAACTGCGAACAGCCCCCTTCCCCGCGGCCCAGGGCTGCCTCGGCCACGTCGACGGCCGTGGCGGGGATGACTATCCAGATCTTGCGGCCCTTGTACAGGTGGTTCAGGGAGGCGAGGCGGAAGTCCTCGGCATGGATCTGGAAACTGGCGCCAAAGTGGGGGCCCGACTCGTAGACGTACGGGGTGTGGATGCCCGGGATGATGGCCCTTGTGCGGTCCAGCTGATCGCCTTTTAATGGGTAAATGGGACTCTGCTCAGGCACGCCGGCCAGGCATCTTTGCGTCTTGGTCCAGGCTGGTACGTCCACGCGGTAGCGAATGTTGCGCAGCTGCCTGTTCTGGTTCTTGCGAAACAGGTGCTTGAGGTTTTTGAATGCCACGTCGACCGAGTCGGAAAATTCCTCGCCGGGCTGGCTGGGGGTGAAGACGCCCTGGGACGGCACCGTGCTGACCTGCCAAAACGCCGTCCGCCTAACCAGCTTGACTTTGTAGGCGTTCGCCGCCACCTGCTGGGCGGGCTTTTCGGGGAGAGGGCCGTGAAGCCCGTCCGGAATCATCACCTTGAAGCAGCCGTCTCCCTCGGCGCCGAGGCCCCGAGCCTGTGCCAGCACGACCGGAAAGTCCTCCCATTGCTCACGTGTCGGCCTCAGGCGAAGGATCTGATGGCCCTCGGCGTTTTCTTCATAGTCGTACGTGATTGTGCATTTGTCGGCGCAAGCGGGCGCAGGCGGTGCGATGCTGCCGCTGCTGCCGCTGATGGTGGTTGTGGCCTCTGCGGCTTCTGCGGCTACTGCTTGGATGGATTGTTCAGCGTCTGCCGATAGGCCTGCCAATGCATCCGCCGATGCTTCCAAATTTGTGTCACCGTCGAGCCTCGCGCCCGCATCATCAACAATTTGCTGAGTTTCAGAAGCAGGAGGAGAGGAAAGAGGAGAAGGAGGAGAGGAAAGAGGAGGAGGAGGAGGAGAGGAAGGAGGAGAAGGAGGAGAGGAAAGAGAAGGAGAGGGAGGAGGAGAAGGAGGAGAGGAAAGAGAAGGAGAGGGAGGAGGAGGAGGAGGAGAAGGCACGCTCAACGGCTGTCCATCACAATCCGCGAATTGGTCCTCGGCGGGCGAATCCGAGGCGTTGTGCTGCTGCTGCTGCTGCTGCTGCTGCACAACCGTCCTGTCCGGCTCTGACATCATCGCCGTGGGGGCGGCCGACATGGCGGGAAGACGTCCCTGCATGACATGCTCCGATGCAGTGGACGGCGATGGCGAGGACGCTGCCGGATCGTGTCGGAAATGCAATTGGTGCTCATCCCGCCAGTCGTCGATGACGTCCACCCGCCGCGGCGCACCGCCGTCCAAAGATTCGTGCGCATCATTTGTTGGCGGAGCAATTGGAAACAATGTCTCTGCCGCGCCGCCGCCCCTTGCATCCGGCACATCCATCCTTTCAGCCTGGATGAGTGTGTGTGCGTGTGTGCGTGCGTGCGTGCGTGTGTGTGTGTTGTGTCCCCCTTTTGCCGTGCCGCAAGAGCCCGCTCGCATCCGTCGCCGTCGCCGTCTTCGTCTTTCGTGTTTCGTCTGTTTTTTTTTTGTTTTTGTTTTTTTTTTTCCCGTCCCTTTTCCTACTCTTTTCTACCCTTTCCCCTTCCCTCGACCGGAACGATCGAATCGTGTGGAGCACAAAAAGGAGGGACAAGCGCCCGAGATAGAGACAGATAGATTAGTTGAGGGCATAAGAAAAGCAAAAGTATTTCAAAGCTAGAAGAAGAAGGAGAGGAAAAAGGAAAAAGAGGAAAAAAAAAAAGGGGGATCGAGGGTCGCAAGAAGATGGTAAGGCGGGGCGGGAATGGCGCCAAAGCTTAATCCAAGCCGACTTAGGTCTTGCGTACGATCGTCTGGTCGCTCGTGCCGCTGCATCCAAAGGAAACATTGAAGACATGTATGATGAAAGGACGACGAGAATTGTCCTCGGCAATCATGTTGGGACTGGGCGGGCTCCTGTGTCGAGCATGAGCAAGGGCGATTTGCAAAATCAGTGTGTTGTTGGGCTTTCACGAGACGACGGATGGTAACTTCCATGACCCTCCCCTTGGACTGAACATCCGACCTGGGACCTGGATGGAACATTGAGCTGGCCACAAAGTCCGTGGCGAGTATGCGGACAGAACAAAGATCGACAGCGTGACAAAGGAGGCTTACGAAGGAGCGCCTACGCTGTGAGGAAGAAGGCGGGGGAGGAGCAAAAAGGATTGAAATAATTTTATCTTGATTGAACCGGCCACATTCTGCCGCCGTCCAGACTGTCAGTCAGTCCCAATGCCAGCCGCATGAGCTGTGTGTGTATGTGTGTGTATGTGTGTGTATGTGTGTGTGTGCGTGCGTGTGCGTGCGTGTGCGCGCGCGCGTTTCAACGTATTAAACATCTCTTGTCGCATTTTGCTGCTCGCATTGATAAAAATTGGTAACTTAACAAGAGGTCCTACGAGTAAACACGGTACACACATTACGCTGGTCAAATGCCTTGGGTACTAAGTAGGTACCTCCCTACCTACTACGTACAGTGAGTGCTTGGTCTGCTTCTTCGCCTGCTTCTTCGCCACGGCAATGGGCAAGAGTGCGGGGGTGGGCCAACTCGTCCCCCCTGTTCCATGTCCTTTGCTTGTCCCATGTCCTACAGCATGCCCCTTGTCCTATCCCATGTGCGACTTCGGGCCCATCGTCAAATCACTGCACATCATTTACTTCACATCGCACATCCACACTGACCGTGTGCTTTGTCTAGTGGACAAACAGCCGTTGCACAAGAATACTCCTTGGTTTTTTCTTTCTTCTGCTTCCGTACATGAGTCCGCCAGTGAAGGTTTACTCATCTCCATCTCAACCCGCGACTCGACCAGGTTTTCAGGGGAGCAGGGATGGCAAACACCCGGCCTGCAATGACTACGCCGCGGCCGTGATTTCCTTCTTCCTGTTTTTCATATTGATGATTGCGCTCTTCCTACACTTCTTTTCCAAGACTCCGAGTGGGATGAATCAAGCTGCGTCGCCCCACGATAGCGTCTGTGGCCCGAAGCATATCAGTGGCGGGCGACATCGTTTGCAACGCCTCTTTTTCTTTAGGCCAGTGCTTAACTTCTGTTCGATGGCTTCCAAAGGCCGTTCGTTGGTCTCGGTTTGCGCCAACAGACGCTGGCCAGAATGTATCGTGCATTCCTATTCTCGTCTGGTCGACCTCGACAAAGCCCAAGTCGTCATGATGCGCGGCTCATTGTTGCCATTTCAGAGGCTTGCAGTCGCAGGACTTGTGAGTTTGGAATGACGTGTGTCATTTCGTCGCGGGAACGCATCTACGAATTTGTTGGATTCTCCATCTTCATAAATCGCCATAGGTGCCGTAAGGATGCCCCTTGAGGTCGTCAGTTCGATCGCTGTGATATCCGTTGGATAGCTTATCGAGGCCAAGAAATCCGCCACCACTTGTCATCCCATTCACTCCATTCATCCCATTGCCGATATAAGGGTCGACCGACCCTCTCGGCGAGTTTATCGGACTGTATGCAGACGACTCCGCGCTGGCTCGAGCACCCACGCCTCCGAGGCCCTGAAACGGAGGTGGCCGAGCTAGGCTGTCTGGATTGGATGCCTGCCCCGTTGTTCGAGGCGAGATGAAGCTGGCCGATTCGACTGGCGTCATGTTTCCGTCTTCATCATCCTCCAGCTCGCCCGGCGACATCTGTCGAATTTTGACGACGCGCAAGAGGTCAACAATCGCTGCCGATAAGTTCGAGGCCGCAGCGTCCAGCACGGATATGGGTGACAGTCCCGCTGCCGCTGCGAAGTTCTTCGATGCAGTGATGAGCCCATTGGCGGTTGATGACACCCTTGCTCTCAGCCTGCTCTGCTGCTGAGTCGCATCGTCGGACTGCGGCGCAGCCTCGTCCAAGTCTCTCGTAATCCGACGGACGCTGACCACAACCCGCTTCATCGAATCGACCACCTTCTCCGGCACTTCTCTGCGCGCCACCTGGAGCAACTCGTCTATGGACATCTGGAACTTGGTGACGTGAACATCCTTGATGATGCCATTGTCGTCGATGAAGCCCTTGTCCCGGATGTATTTCGCCGCATCATAGTCCATTGATAATCCTTGCATGGAAGCCCGCCCACCTTGTTGCGTTTTTGAGCGGGCATATCGATTTCTCCAGTCGCGCACCTCTTGCTCCAGCCCGTCAATCGTCTTCTCCAGGTGCAGCTGTCTATCATAGGTTGCCGCGCTCTGTTGTGAAAGAGCCCTCATTTCTTTGAGAAATTGCTGCGCCTCCCTCCTGACTTCTTCGGTGTCTTCTTCCTGTTTTCGCAGAGACTGTCGCATTTCGTCATTCTCTCGTTGAACGTCGGGGTTCGCCCTTCTCGAGGCCTGCTTCTGCTCATCTTCCCGCATGCGATTCAGTTCTTTTCTCATCGACGCATTGAGACTCTGAGCTTCAGCGAGCTTGTTCTCAAGATCCAGGCGAGCACCTGCCCACTCCTTCTTCTCCAGAGACATGGCAGTGGCCCGGGACCGTTCGCTGTCAAGGGCGCTGTTCATCTCATCGTCCTTCTTCCTCAGTAAATCCTCAGTGCTGACCAGCTTGCCCTGAAGCTCCTTGATCTGAGCCCGATAATCATCCAGCAATTTCCTGTCAACCTACTCGGGGTCAGCCACTTGCTGTGGGGGGAAATCAAAGGGAAATCCTGTCTTCGCATACCTGTGACGTTGAGCCGTTCTCGTCATCATCTTCTTCTAGCATTGTGCTCTTGTTCGGCACCAGAGTATTATTCTGATTGAACTGCTTGGGCATCGGTCGGCCATGCTCGCCATCTTGGAAGCCGGGAGACGGAGGGACTCCGTAGGTGTCGTATGTTGGCGGCCCTCTCGAACTGGCATCAGACGTTCTTCTGACGCGACTTTGGGCTCGTGGTGGGTACATGGCATTTGCAGGAGTTCCAGCCCGGCTCATAGGCCCGCTGCGCGTGGACATGGAACTGCCGCCTCGGGGAATATCCAAAGCCACAAAGGCCGGGAAACGTCTTTCCAGCTCGTGATACACATCAGCGGCGAGGTCCCGGAATCGTGGCGGCCCCAGAGACGAGAGCCTTTGCCGTGCCTGATTTCTCTTGGGATGGAATGTCTTTTCTGGCAGGAGGAATTGCGGGGGGGCGTTGGAAGCGTTTGGGAGCGCTCTAGCCATGGCTTGTCGTCGCATCAACTCGTCAAAGACATCGGTGCTGAGTTCGAAAAACTGAACGGCGGAAAGTCGCAAGAGTTTGGCTCGTGCCTTGTTTGGCTGCTGTCTCGCATCGTTGCCCCTCGCGGTGAGGAAGGCCTTGAGCGCAATATAGTGTTCGTTGAGAACGGTTTCGTCCAATTCGGAACGGCTGCTATTTCGACCGCCATCGCTATTTCCAGAGTAGAGGTTGGTTCCGAAGCTCGATCGCCCGATAGATTGCGGAGGCGAAGGGCCCCCGTTGCTTCGTGGTCCCGAGTGGAAGCCATTCATACTCATAGTCCCGTTGGAGCCTCCCGAGTTAGGGGGGGATATGAGGTTGCCACGGCTGCTCGGATAAAGCCCGTCCTGGTCGCGCGATGAATAGTTGAAGCTAGACCACTCGCTTCCGCCTACAGAGATGGGAGGCGGCGGCACATTGCGGCCAATGGCGCTCATGATCGAGAAGACGTGTTAAGGGAGGGGGGGTGGTGTTGATGCGCGAAGGCACGAGGTCGAAATACCGCGAAGGTGTCTTACACAAAAAAGGAGAATCGGCAGAGAACCACCAGTCACAAGCCTGCAGCGACTTGGAACACTGGTGGTCGGTCTCCACAGCACCGCGGCCCCTGGTTGGGCTGGGGTTTGAGGCAGCCAGTCCGTTCCCAAGTGCTCAGTTGATGGTAGGAATCGCGCAAAAAGGCAGCAGCTTTGTGAGTGCAATGCCGGGATGTTTCTGCAATCCTTGACCAGGCCCCCTCGATGCCGCGGGAAAACTTGATCTCGACGAAGTTCTGGGCAAGACGGCGATGGGGGTGTAGTAAAGAATAAAGAATAAAAATTGAAAGGGGGGGG
>JMQE01001844.1:0-10802 GCA_000731825.1 Hypocrella siamensis | reverse complement strand
CCCCCCCCAAATGATCGTATACTAGTCGATTTCAGTCGAGCATACTTAAGTCGTTGCTTGCTTTTCCCACGCGCCCATCGACAAGGGCTTTGTCTTTCCATTGCCCGTAGCGGCATATAACTCAATACTTTGGTCCGGGAAGCTGACCTGATACAACTGCCTTACACTCCCAGGGGGGGGGGCGTTTTTTTTTTCATTGCCGCCTCATAGTCTGCCGCACACAGCCTTGACTTCGAAAAGTAGGACACCACGAGGCTATCCAATGAGGAACGCGTAATCATTCTACCTTTCTTTGTTTCGACCGACTCCTTGATCTTGACTCCCCCTCTCCATCTCATCTGGTCCAAGAGTCACGAGGTCAATGCCATTCTTTGAACGTTGCCTTCCGAGCCATCTGTTGGTTGGGAGAGGACACAGGGCCTGAGGCGCGAAATCGACCCTTGCCTGCAGCCATCGTTCTCCTCGGGTAACTGGGTAACGGCTCACACTATTAAATCTTCGGGCTCCGACTTCCTCTTGACACTCTTTCGACTTTCGAGGTCCGCCCATGAGGCACCAGGTTCAACAAGAGTTCCGCTCATTTAAGCATCGAGAGGCTTTCGAATCCGTGGCGCCAGTCTGAACGACGCCAACTTTTGAATAGTATTCGCGCCCACGTGCCGAGGCACGCTCGACTTCTGCCAACTGCTTCGCAGGATATTCGCGCCTATTCCTACACGGCCCTCTGGGATCCGGATCTGTCCTTGCAGAGCATATCCGCCGTGCACACGTATCGCTTAGCTCCTTTTTTCTCCTTCTTTCCCCTTTTCTCTTTGTTTCGTTCTCGTTTTCTTCCCTTTTTTTTTTCTTTTTCCGGGGGGGTGGAAACGGTCGAGTCTGGGTCGATTCTGCAACATCAGAAAATCTGGGTCAACGTTTTGGAAGTAAGAACCTATCCATCCTTTGCCTGAAGCGATTTAAATTTCATCATTCTCTTGGGACAGAGCTACATATTGGCTCTTGTTCAAGATCATCGCCATTGACCTTGTCCGAGGCAATGTACTGATGGCCTATCGTCTTGCTCCACCCTTTCCGGACGAAGTCAGTATTCGAGTCTTTGCGCAGCATTGATCTGCAAAGTCAATTTTGCTGACGTGGGTTCCGAAGCCTTCTTCGTTGCGGAAAAAGCCGCCAAGAAGCAAGATGGTCTGTTCGGAACGCGCAAAAAGCCCCGATGTCATGATATCGAGATCGTTTAGTACACCTGATACGGCCCAAATGCAAAGAAACGTAGTAGACGATACTCAAACACACACAGGCGAGAAGAAGCGAAACAAGCTTGGTTATCACAGAACGTCGATTGCCTGCAGTACGTCCTGCTCTTTGTAGAAGGAGGGGAAGGGGAGGGTATACCCAGAAACAATACCCTTTGCTCTTTTTTTCTCTCCCAGGATTGGTTGTTTGATTTTTTGACTGACACGGTGGATTAAAGGCCATTGTCGACGGAGAAAAATTCGATGTATTGCGTCACCCGATGTCCCGAACCGGTGTATCAACTGTATCCGGCTCAAGAAGGATTGCAGCTTTTACCCCGTCGACCAGCAGCCCGCTTCAGATTCTCGACCCAAGACATCTTCTAGGCAGTCCGGCGATCACGGTCCATCATCAACTTCGTCCTCTCCGGCAGTTGGGGCAGGAAGTCCGACCGACACGTCGTCGATGATGGGAAGAGGTGGCATAATGTCAGCGTCCGGTTCCCACATGTCCAACACTGACTGTTTCTCGTCGGACGCTGGTGGTGAGTGAAAATGCTGATACCTCATGTTGAGAGCGCCTTGGGATTGACGCATCATGGTGCCGAGCGGCAGCAAACGGAGTGCCTGCAAATCATCAATACAGCCTAACCAATCAACCGCTCCCCGGCTGGGGGTCAACGGGCATCAACCCAGCCAGCGTCACCAAGCCCGACAACATGACGATGCCGTGGCACGCCTATCCGACCGACTCCTCCCTGGGCGGCCAGATGTCCCCGTATGCCCAGTCAGCGTCTGCGTCAGGAGTCACCTGGACATCAGGAGCATCAGAGGCGGGATCGCATGACGAGATGAATTGGGGAGATTTCCCCACGCCCATGCGGTCACTTTCATATAGCGGAGAGAGCACCGATGGCCGTCCTCAAGCCGCCTACATGTCGATGAACCCGGCGCAGTCGTACGAAAGACGCCCACCCAGCCTGCCCGAAGCCTATCCACCTTTCCCCAATACTTTGGCCTCTGTGCCGGGAGTCGCCGCCATGGGTGTCGTCGGCACACCGACTACTCACATGATGCCAGAGGCATCTTTCGTGGCGGGCGGCCCGTGGCAGCAGCAGCAGCAGCAGCAGCAGCAGCAGCAGCAGCAACAACAACAGCAGCAGCAGCAACACCACCAGATTCTTGCTTCGCAAACCCCATCCACCACCGCCTGGCAATATGGAGTTCCCGGAGCAAACCACGCGATGCTGGTAGATGAACAGCGGGTGGCTCCAGGAGTTAGTCAGGCACCGTCCGGAGTCTACTACTCGACCTGATTTGATTTTGCCAAAGCCTGCCCTGCATTTCCCACCCAAGCGAGGGACATGAAAATATCGAAACGTTCATATCTACGCAAATACAGACTCTAGATTCACCAAATACGACGTGGGAATGTAGGGCGGTGTTCGCCCACGTACATACAAGGCAGCACACTCCATCCCTGTTGATCCATTGCAACCAACGGCGAATGCCGAGAAGCCCGCTGCCAACTGCGTTCCAGGGCATTGAAACCGTGATTTTCTGGGCCGACTGACGGAATATAGACTCTCTGGGTGAATGGACGGACAAAAAAACATGACCGATCGGCAGTGGTGACTGAATCTTGGCAAGATGCACTAGGGGCCGTCGAGTCTGCCGAACAAGATATGCTCTCTATATCACAAGAGAGTGGTCGAATTTTGGACGTCTTGTATTAATCTCATCGAAATTTGTAAGGACAAAGAGGAGAAAAAAAATTGAAAAAAAAGAAGGAGAGGGAATATAAAAGCAACAAAGTGGAAGAATTTCATGGGCGGGCGCATCGTATTAGGGATGCGGTGACTAGAATCATGTGGGCGGCGTTTCGCGTCAATCGCAGACATGGCATAAGTGTAACATTGTTTGTGCTAGCGGCGCGTTGTTTTGCCTTCCTCCCTCGGTCTCCAGGATGTCTTCAAGAGGTGACTTGCATTCCTACGAAATCAGACGCCACGTCAAAACGATGAGAGTGACGTAAGCCCCCAAGCTGAGTGCTGTCAAGAGCAGGACCGTGTCACCGCTCGTCTTGAACCTACGGCGAGGGGTGCCGCTCGGGGACTCGGCGGAAAAGAACTGGCGGTTCCCCTGATACCTGCGATATATGGCAACAAGCAGAATAGCTGAGCCGTAGACGGCAAAAAGAGCACCCGTGGCGTAGAACTCGGCCGTGAAAATCTTCAAAATTACGAGAGCGAAAGAAAACTGTCCAAGAGCGGTGCGCATGTACGCGCCTTCAAATGTACGCTGGGCTGCGCGTACTTCCACGAGTCTTTGGGGAAAAGGAAAAAAAAGGTCAGTCGTTGTCTTGGAAAGGGGGAGGTGGTTCTTGTATGAGTGGTCCCGGAAACTCACTCTTGGCATGACAGCACGACTGACAGCGCTCGATGCTCGCGAAGACGCAGATGCTCTTCCGGGCTTGGCTGTGAGGGTTCATGGCTCATCATTAGTCGCTGTAGGCGGCTGTGGGGACACTCCTGTCGGCCCATCGAATCCCAGGAAGAGTTTGGAAGTGAAGTACCTGGAACATGATGTCGGGGCAGAGCCTGCTTCGACTTCTACATGGTGAAGCTTGTTGCGATACAATGGTATGCCTGCCTGCCTGCCTGCCTGCTGGCAAAGAAAATGGTCGCGCACCAGGCGGGAGCGGTGAAGCGGATATCTGGGAAGGAAGTTATTGCTGGCTGGATGATAAGATGAGGAGGGGGTTTGAAGAAAAAAATGCGTCCGTATCAGGCTTAGCCTGTCGAAGCTTGTTTTGCTGGAATCACGTGTTTAATATGGTGTTCTCCTCCCATTTGACTGTCGATATGTTTTTTTATGACATGGCTAGCTGGATGCTTTTCGACAGGAGTCGATTCGGAGAATTGGCCTTTTTTTTTCTGTCTTTTTCTGTTTTTTCTTATCAGCTTGGCGGCGTGGCCGTCCCTACGGGAGTGAGATGAACCAATGATTTGGTGGTGCGTGTGGGCATTCAGAAGAATAGCAAGCACTGCTTACACTGCTTAGGTATTTTCCCGGACGATCAACCAACGGGCGCCTCCCCCTCCCCACACAGTCCCATACGTTATCAAGCACACAGTTGGATCAACATCTTCATCGCTCGATATGGTGCTCGTCAGCCGGCACGAGCCGTTAGGGGCCGGTGCAAACGGCCAACATCATGATGTCAATCCTTGCCGCGACCACCGAATCGCGCGAATTGCAGATCCCATGCGTGGAATACATCTAGTCGGTGCGCTCTGCGAGGACATTGGCTCTTATCTCGATCGGTAATGCCGGAGTTGCATCTTGTCTCGCGTCAGCCGCAACCAAGACTGTCCGCCTTCTGGACAAGGAGGTGGACGTTTGAGAAAAATGACCGAGCCGGATCATGGATTCATAGTCAGGTTCGATGCATGCACGTCGGCGTCGTCCGTGGCAATGGTAGATCAATTCACTGCGCGCAACGATGTATCACCATGTTCAGCTAACTGGAGGTGAAGGAAAGTTGCACTCGAGAAGCCGGAGAAGCTCCCCCAACCCTCCCTTAATTGACAATCAGAGAGAGTCGGCCATGCTTGTCACTGTCTGCTCGGCCGTTTGGCGACGGACCCAGGGCAAGCTCGAAATGGGCTTGGCCCGGACGAGAGTGCCGCGGGGCGGTGACGGATGATGTGGAAAGAGATCAATCAGCCTGCAAGGGACGGCAAGGTGACCCTCTGGCCTGAGTCATGCCTGGCGTCTAGAGTGCTGCAATGCCCTCGATTCAGCCTCATGGCGCTTACATGATCCTGATCAGGGACATAGCTCCGAAGAAGCTGGCTTTCTTTGCGTGCGCCGTGACCGACCACACACAGGCAGATGCATGTCCATAAGACGATGCAGATGTATAGTGTGTACGACAGAGCTCACCGTGGGCTGCGACACGAACCAATTCGCCTCCAGATAAGAGGTAGCAGCAGTATTAGGGCTGAGCGACCGACGGTGGAGCCACCGCGACAATGCCCATGGCGGCTGGTGCCAATCACGATGTCTTTGGGCCTGTTCAAGCTGAGAGATATCCTCGACGCCCTGGCAAGAAGAACATTTCATGTTCTCCAGCGCGCTGCACAGATGCGCGGCCCGCCCCCAAGGTCCAATGCCCAATGGCCTGCTGCTCCAGGTGCGCTTCTCCCAACATGGATGATGGATGTATGGATGTCATTCCGTCCAATGCAAGGAACTTTTGACCAAAACCCACAGTAGCTTGCAAGTTGCCTAAAAGTATAAGTGAAAGGAACATACCCATGCAGGTATCTGCCAATCCTGCGCGCCCGGGTCTGCTTACCTGCATCGAGGCACGAATCTAAGAGGAACAAGTCTGACCTCGACCTTCACGTTTGTTTGCCTCTGTCAAACTTGGTCCTCAACATCATCAACATCCTTAACAGCATACAATCATCTGCCCCAAACAATCTGAACGTGCTTGTCTGATTGCGCCATCTCGGACTCATCTTGCTGTCTGCTGGACTGCCGTCGGCGCAGCCAGGAACATGCTTGCCGGCTTCTTTCCGGCTTGTGACTCCAACTGCGGCTTCATCCCCACAGATTCCCATTTTGCCGCCCCGCGGATCGACTAAGGATCTGATCAGCAGGACCGTGAGAATTTCTCGCATCTGCCTTGATCCTCTTCCATTGCATTTGATCATTTTTAGTTAGCACCGTCGCTCTCGTCCGCTTGGCTGAATCAGCTGCGGCATCATGGCATCGGTTTCGGCCTCTGCATCTTTGCAAGGCGAGACCTCATCACCCCGCAAATCCCCGTCTTCAGCCGCATACCACCACCAGACCTCGCCGTTTCTCGTCGATGCCTTGGGCTTGGCGCAACCCCAGAAGGCCTCTGCATTTCCCGCAGCCGAGCATGTTGAAATTCTCTCTGGCTCAGATGCGACGTTCAGTCAATATCAGGCCAGTGCTATCGGCGATCTGCACGACGACCCATTCTTCGGCGCCACCTCCAGCAACATCGACTCGGCGACGTCTTCCTTCATGGATATGGGGACCTGGGACCAGAGCGTCTTATTGTGCAAGAGCCCCAGCATCTCCGACTCCCGCAACGAATTCAACAGCAGCTTGTATTATCCTCCAACGCCGACACACACGGCCTCTATCCATGCCGTGTCTCCCCAAAAAGTCTTCTGCACCGCCGGGCTGGCGTTAGAGGCTGTCCCAAACTCCGTCTCACCACTTCAACTGCAGAAGCCCTTCACGTCAAAGCCTCAGCCGGCCAGCTCGACGCAACTCACTCCGCCTCAAAGCAGTAGCACCCGTACGAGTGAGGACGGCGTCGCCCCGACCATTGATGCTACGCGTCTCCCGAGCCCAAGAGTCACCGTATCAGTCTGGGACCAGGATCATAGCGCACCAGGTTGCACTGTCGAGCGCACACTGCAAGACTGTCAAAGAGCGGCCAATGGCGGCGTTGGCTCTCCCCCAGACTTCATGTCCGCATCTGGTCAAGATGATACCTCGGATTGCTGGCCACAGACCGGACAAGACCGATCAGGACTGAGCCCTGAGAACCGACCAGTGGATCAGGTGCTGAGCATCAACGAGATGGCTTCCAAGCGCGAAAAGGATGAACGAATGCGAGAGGTCGACCGCTGGCGATCAGCACATCTGAGCAGTGTGCCTGCTCCGCCGGAGAAAACTGATGAGGAAATGCGTGCCATTGAGAGTAAAATAGATCGTGATGATGGTGTTCCTCTCGGGCATCAAACAGAGAACCGGCACATGCCTGGACAGACGATCATTGAGGGACCCGGTGGCGAGATTTCAGATCTCGATCGAGAGATCTTCTTATCAAGTAGAAATTGGGCAGATCCCCCGGTCCTTCGTGGCATCCAAGACGACGGGCCAGAGAGGTTTCAGCCACATTCATCCGCAGCTGCCATGGCAAAATTCGAAAGGATGTGTCGTGACAATGACTCCACCGTGTCGAGGTCTGCGACTTGGGGTACCCGCCGAAGAAGTCTTCCCAGTGTGGTTGACGTGGAAGGAGTGACCAGCGGAAGCTTCCTGAAGAAGCTGTCCATTAGTCGCGGCCACTCGGAGAAAGTCAGCAGACCAGGAAGCTTCCTCAGAGACCTTCGTGGCCTCGTCAGAGGCTCCGGTGTCAATCAGCTGCGCAAAAGGTCGCGCAGCCGCTCCAACAGTCGATCCGTCTGCGAGCAAGATGACGCGACACGCCGGGAAGAGCCTGGTGTACGAACCGAACGTGAGAGCACGCTACACCTCTCGCCAGAAACGGGATCATCTCTCGGTGGAAAGAAGACTGCATCGAGCATCAACAATACATTGGCTTCCGTCGGTCAAAATTTTGTGTCCATGTGGACGAGTCACTCCCGCAGCGTTTCTGTCAGTGGTACTTCGCCAGTGGCCTCGCCCAGGGCCTCATCTGGAAACCTCAGCGTCAAGAATTCTCTCCGAAGACCTCGCAGTAAATCGGAAGCCCCCAAAGCTGGGACTGACGAGGACGGTACTCCCAGTCTAGTTGAGATATGGCGCAGGTCCGGAGGACCTCCAGTCACCACAGTGTTTCGTTTGGGTCGCGACCAGGCAGCGGACGAGGACGCAGATGATGATGAAGACGATGACCTCGACGAAGAGGGCGACTCGAGGGTCACCAACTCGGAAGTTATCGATGACTTCACACCCAATTTTCCCGGATTCCAGCAATATGTCACAAAATTGAACCCCGAATTGGCCGAAAAGCATGCTTATTTGGTCGACCGCATTGCCCATCAGTTGGATACGAGGTACAAGGAATTACGGAATGCGAGGGTCAAACATCTTGGCCCTGGTGCCAATGATTTCGCACGCGGGCCTCTTGGCATGACACGTAAAGAAGCTGCAAACACCCTCATACAGCAAAGTGGCTCGACGGTGCAGGGCGCAATGGCTGGACCATCACGGGGTGACGAGGGCGTGTCATCAGAGGGCGCCATCAACCAAGAGACTTTCCCGCGGGACATTCCAATGCCACCGACTCGGTTCCTCCCTGCCGAATTCGAGTGTCAACTCTGCTTCCAAAAGAAAAAGTTCCAGAAGCCATCTGATTGGACGAAGCATGTGCATGAGGATGTGCAGCCGTTTACGTGCACGTGGGACAATTGCAAAGACACAAAGGTGTTCAAGCGAAAGGCTGACTGGGTCCGCCACGAGAACGAAGGTCATCGCCATTTAGAATGGTGGGCTTGTGATGTGGACGATTGCACGCACAAATGTTACCGCAGGAACAACTTTCTCCAACACTTGTATCGCGAGCACAAATTCACGGAGCCGAACGACGCGTTAAAGGCTGCCACAAAACGCGTGGGGAGCATGGACCCGACCAATATCAAAGTCGAGCAGTGCCATTTCGAGACGGAAAAGCGCCCGCAAGATGAGCCATGCCGGTTTTGCGGCAAGGCCTTTCCAACGTGGAAGAAGCTTACTGTTCATTTGGCTAAGCACATGGAGCAGATCTCGCTTCCCATAGTGCGTTTGGTCGCTGCCAAGCAAGCGGACGCTGATTCAATCACTTGCTGGTCCAAGGACGTGGGACAGCGGCAAGAGCTCTCGCTGTCTGGAAACCCATCGTCGTCTTTCGCTCAGCTCCCTGGTCACGAGCACCACATGCGATCACCCACAGCTCCGCAACAGCTTTCATCGAGTCACGGCCATCAGCAAGGCATAGCCTTACTGCCATCCAACCAATCCGTATACCCTCACGGGTCTTTTGGTGATTTTCAGCAGCAGTCGATGCTTGAGGGATTCAGTCAGAGCTTGCCACAGCCAGGCGTAGACGTTGGATCCCTGGACCAAACTTATGCACCTAGTCAGCAGTCACAGGAGGCTTTCTCGATCCAGCTAGACAACTTGATGCGCTTGGACGCAGGTGCTTCGAAAGTGCCCGATGACGGTACGGAGCCATTCCCACAATTAAGTGCGAGTTCTCTGGAGCTTCAAGGCTTTGGCGAAGCGCAAATGAGCGGTGAGCTCGGGGAATATTTCGGATACGACTCGACGATGAACCCGTGCAGTGTCAGCAGCAGTCCTTTTCATGGGAATGAGTCCCTGTCGACGTATTCTCATTCACCGCATCTTGTTTCTTCGAGCAACATCAGCCAAGACGTGCAGCAGCCGCAGCCGCAGCCGCAGCCACCCTGGACTGACCGGCGTCTATACATGTGATGGACGAAGCAAGACATGGGTTCCCACTCGCGCTTCATCCTTTACAGATACTTTGTCTTCGTGGTTGTTGCGATTCGTTACTTCATGCCGCCTTGAATCCGTCTCTCTCTCTCTCTCTCTCTCTCTCTCTCTCTCCCCCCTATTTTTTTTCCTTCTTTGGCCCCCTGTGATCTGATAGAACTAGATGACTGGAAAAAGGGAGAACCGAACATGGGATCGGTATCTAGAATTGGCACGTGGGACTGATATCTGGAGGGGGGGCTGCACTCTCGTGCTTGTCTATTACCTACATTATTGAAGATAAGAGCTGGGGAGGGGGTGTAGGCGGCAATCGATTGTCTCGCATGGCTGCTATGAAGGCATTGTGGCAACTCGGGCAGATAAAAAAGTCGGCTTAAAAAAGTTTGGGCATCTCTGAGAGTAGAGACTATTCTATTGTTTTCTCCTTTGTTTCTCTCTTTCTCTCACACTCGCCTTTTTTTTTCTTGCTTCTAGATTATAATGTCAATTTTGAACAGCATCTCTTGATCCTGCAGATGACGAACTTGTTCCTCAGCGTAGATGTACGTCTTTACCTTTGTTCCCATGACGAGCGAGTAAAAAAACAGGTGGACTATCTACTGAAACGCATTTTTAAAGGAATCTCCAAAACCCAAACGCTTTACTAAACATGAGACATTCTCGTACAATAACTATCCGATAAGAGTCCTTCGGGCATGGCCAAAAGAGATGCCGACTGAATTATTCGCCCTTGGCGGTGGGATGAAAGGCCTCAAGACAAGAGCCGCGAGAGGTGCCAGCCTCTCTGGATCGAGGAAATCCTGTATTGACATGGTTCCATCCACGTCTGGAGAGGCTTGGACGGCGACTCATTCATCCAACCCACTCCTTGTGACGATGCACGTTCTCAAAGCAATGACACATACATCTTTCACCACGACGGATCGGCTCTTTCCTCCAACCATTCTGGATATAACGCTTTCCGCGCGAGCCCGCGGAATCACTTTTGCGCCGTCAAAACCTGAGTCTGTTGGCTGCGACGCCAGGGCTTCGGGGCGTCGTCACGGGCGACAATGGGTCGTGCGTACAGTAATACGCTGTATATCACCGCCTGTACCTTGTCCGAGGCGCAGGTTAAAGCCAATTGGGAGCAACATTCATAAATCGGTAAACTCTCTCATTGATGATGGGGGTTTATACTCAGTGCATTGTGATTAAAGCATGGCCGAGGTGGGTCGTGGAAGGGCCGTGAGCAGAAATGTTCATTCAGGCGTTGGTTTGCGCGAGTCGTGAGTTCGCCAAGGAAGGACGGGGTTTTTT
>JMQE01001843.1:0-10830 GCA_000731825.1 Hypocrella siamensis | reverse complement strand
GAACGGTGCCAACACCACCAGCCAGCATGATGGGCTTGTGGTATCCACGCCAGGCTCGTGATCGAACTTTCTCGTCATCGTCGTCAGACGGCTCTGGCATCAGCAATGTTCGGAAGCAGCCAGTCAGGCACGGTCGCCCGAACTCATTGTTGAATCGTGCGCTGCCGATGGGAGCTTCGAGCATGATATCTAAACTGCTGGCATAGTGCGCAGGCCTGCCGATGTCATTCTCCCAGGCAGCTGTGTGGTCGGGAATAAGCAGGTCAGAGACCCAGAAGCCAGCCAGACCTGCTTTCGTAACAGAGCCACGCCCAACAGCAGCTTCATCACGAATCTCGCCGCCAGAGCCGGTAGCCGCTCCAGGGAAAGGTCTGCCACGTTTCTTTGGTTAGGCAAGCCAAAGAAAGGGTTCAAATTAAGTATTATGCAAGCACTCACGAGATAGCGGTGGGGTGGTTGTGAGTCTAATATCAAATATTTATCAGTCCCATCTCAGCTGGTGATAACTCTACGTGATACAGCGAAACTCACCTCGACCTTGGCCAGAATATGCGCTATTTCAGGGACGAGAGTCCATATGCCGGTAGAGTAGTCCGGCGTCCAGAGATAGGCAGATTCTCCCTGTAGGACGGCAGCGTTGTCACTGTAAGCCGAAACAGTGTAATCGGGAGTTGTCTTGTGTGTGTACCGTATCATCTCGAACAAACTCTTGTCCTTCTTGACCCCGTCGATTATCCAGCTAGCATTAAAGACCTTGTGCCGACAATGCCTATCGTTTCCAGATTAATCCAAAATGATATAATAACGAGCATGGGGCAGAACTCAAAAAATGGCTTACTCGGAGTTGACTTGAGCAAACATAAAGAGCTCAATGTCATGAGGAGACCTGCCGAGCCTCTTGAAAACATCAACAAGATATTGCATCTCAGACTCATCAAGACTGAGACCATGTTCTTTATTATATCGTCGTAAAATATCAATGGAGTCATCTCCACCTCCGAATATTTCCACCATAGCAAGCGAGGCGGGTTCGCCAGCAGCGAACATGACATCAAGCTCGGGTTTCTCAAATCGGAATGTTTCGGTCATGCGATCATACAAGACATCTCTGAACGTGACATCCTGTCCGTCTTGGTACGCATCTTCGAATTCGACCACGATGAGTCGACCCCTCTCGATTCGCCGAACATGCTCTTTGAGACCGCAAACATGGGCGATGCTGGTGGCTTGAGAACTCCAAGGAGAAAGGTACCGTGGAGTCACGTATATCGTAACCGAGTTGCTGGTGCTCTCGGAAGCCAACAGGGGTTCAGAATCAACGTCGCGAAGAAGAGACTTGACCGAGTCGACGGCAGCTCTGTCTGACGACCCAAGATCGACATAGTAGACCCATTGACCCCGAATCTTCCCGATTTGAGGTTGCGAGGTCTGGTTGGCACGAGCCTTCAGCACTTGTGCATTGGTAGGCGTGAAGCATGAGCCACCGACAAGAATCTCATGAGGCATGGTGGGATTTGGAAAGTGGTTTTAGTGAGAGGGTTGATGGGTGCGGTATTGACGAGAAAGATGGGCTATGGTGATATCTGAGATAAGTCATCCTCATCAGGCCCTTGATTAGGATAATACAAGGCTTCAGGTCTTGTGTTGTCTTGCTGGGATAATGAGTAAGAGATGAAGAAGGGGCAGAATTTGGCAAGTGGGTGGCAGCCTCTACGTATTTTTTTTTGGGGCGGACAGGACGGAGTTGCTAAGTGGCACCCACTACAAGGGAGAGTGGTCGCTCGGCCACCTAGCCAGATTATTCAGCGTATCCCAATCTGCTGTAATTCCTTTTCTAAAATTTTGTTTTTATGCAAGGTTACAGATTACGCTGTGAATCTCAAGCTAACGTCCTAGTCGGGCAAATTCATGAGCCCGATGTATTTCCAGCGCAGCCTCGCAATTCCACGAGTAGCTCCGAGCAGGGTCACATGTGTAAGTCCGCCAATAAATACACTCACACACACATACAAGACAAGACAAGACAAGACAAGACAAGGCGAGAGCGATGAGATGGACAGAGGGACAGAAATCACATCGCAGCAGATACCAAGATACTATTTATAAAATGATTTCATCTCTATACCAATACATTAAGATCACCGAATCTACTTTACTATTCTTGTAAACACCTTGCCATATTATCAAAGCCGTGCTTCTAGAACTCCACAGAAAAAATAAAGGCGCTACGGTTTCTCGCTCCCCCTAATCTGCCCCTCCATGACTCCATCCCCGAGCTTGCATCCAGACCCTAGATTCAAGGAAGGCCAAAAAAAAAACAACCTTGTACCGAACAACACAACAAGTGAACCGATTCTCCTCCTCCTCTTCGGCCACCATCTGTTACTGCGCCAGAACCCGACCCCCCAGACAATTTCGACTTAAAAACCTCCTTGTTTTCTTGTCCCCCTTCGCGTTTCCCGCCGGCACGGCAAAATCATGTCGTCGTCAGCCATCGTCTCGGCCGACGACGCGCTCGAGCCGACGCTGCAGTCGCTGCTGGACCAGCGCTCCCTGCGCTGGATCTTCGTCGGCGGCAAGGGCGGCGTCGGCAAGACGACGACGTCGTGCTCCCTGGCCATCCAGCTCGCCAAGGTCCGTCGGTCGGTGTTGCTCATCTCGACCGACCCCGCGCACAACCTGTCGGACGCCTTTGCCCAAAAGTTCGGCAAGGAAGCCCGCCTGATCAATGGCTTCGACAACCTGAGCGCCATGGAAATTGATCCCAACGGCAGCATGCAGGACCTGCTGGCCGGCCAGGGTGACGAGGAGGACTTGAATGCCCTGGGCGGCGGTCTGGGCGGCATGATGCAGGATCTGGCATTTGCTGTTAGCCCCCCCCCCCCCCCCCCCCCTCCTTCTTCAAGACAACAACGAAAAAGAAGAGAAGAAATGCAGTTCGGCTGATGCCAGACTCACGCGCTCATAGATTCCTGGTATTGACGAAGCCATGTCCTTCGCAGAGGTGCTCAAGCAAGTCAAGTCCCTCTCATACGAGACCATCATCTTCGACACGGCGCCGACCGGCCACACGCTCCGCTTTCTGCAATTTCCGTCGGTTCTCGAAAAGGCGCTTGCCAAGGTGTCGCAGCTTTCGAGCCAGTACGGCCCGCTGCTCAACGGCGTGCTCGGCTCGAGCGGCGCCCTCCCCAACGGCCAGAACCTCAACGACATGATGGACAAGCTCGAGTCGCTGCGAGAGACGATATCCGAGGTCAATGCCCAGTTCAAGGACGAGAACCTCACCACCTTTGTCTGCGTCTGCATCGCCGAGTTCCTCAGCCTCTACGAGACGGAACGTATGATTCAGGAGCTGACCAACTACGGCATCGACACCCACAGCATCGTCATCAACCAGCTCCTCTTCCCCACCAGCCGGAGCCAGTGCGACCAGTGCAACGCCAGGAGGAAGATGCAGAAGAAGTACCTCGACCAGTACGAGGAGCTCTACGCCGAGGACTTTAACCTCGTCAAGATGCCCTTGCTGGTCGAGGAGGTACGTGGCAAGGACAAGCTGGAGAACTTTAGCCAGCTCCTGATGAAACCCTACATTCCTCCTGAGTGAAAGGGCGCTGGACCTCCCTTCCCTCTTTTTTAGGGGGGTTTTTGGCCCCCCTTCTTTGGGGTCTCGAGCGTGGGCATGGGCGTAGGCGTGTGTGCGTGTGTATGTGTGTTTGTATGTGTGTGTAGTCGACAGCATAGTCTTAGGAGCCATGGCCCTGGCGAGAAGGCCGCAAGATAAAAAAAACCGCAGAAACAAGGCGTTGCAAAGGCGGTAGAACGGGTGTCGGGTATCATCCCCGCATCATGAAAGAATGAGGAGTGGACGGCTTTTACGGTAGCATGGCGATGCAAATGGTGTACATGGAAGTCATACATCATCATCCAAGAACAAATTCTGCAGGCATGTATGCATGCCCAAACAAGATAGGGACAATCAAAGGTGTGTCAAATGTGATTTGTATTTGTATCAGTCGCCTATTTGTATTGTACGCGAGAAGGAAACCCCCCCCGGGACCCCGAAATCCTACAGCCAAAACGCCGTCTTGGTGCCATCAGCTCTTTCAAAATAGTGCTTGCATGGACTCTGGCAAGTTTTCTCCCCTTGAATTGGTAACGCCGCATTTGTGCACGAAGTAGATGATTCGTCTCCGGTTGCGCCTGCCCAATCCTAAAAACGAGTAGAGAATGGAAAACGGAAATGGAAAAGGAAAAAGAAGGTAAAGATGAATAAAGGTGTATCAAAAGGCTCGTCATCCCAGGCCAAGTCGCCAACCTCGCCATGTGGTCTCCATTGCCATTGCAGCAGACGGAGGACCGCTCACGAAAACAGTCACTAGTGTTCAGCTGATGCTGGCGTCGATGAGCCATACAATAAGATGCCGCACGCCTCTTCTTGGAGCTCACAGCTCTCGATAGTCGCTGGGCCGGATCCGCCGTTGTTTGTTCTGATGTCGGTGTGGATTCACGGGCTTCCGAAAATACGCGTCCTCGTCGCCCTGGTTGTGGTGTTGATAGTGGTTGTTGTTCCCGCTTTGGTTGAAAGCCTGCTGCCCGTTGGGAAACCCATTCATCATGCCCATGTTCATGTTTCCCATGTTGCTGCCTATCTCCATGTTTCCGTTCATCCCGCCCATGCCGCTCATGCCATTCATGCCGTTCATGCCGTTCATGCCGTTCATGCCGTTCATGCCGTTCATACCGTTCATGCCGTTCATGTCCCAGCCGCCGCCGCTGCCGTTGATGCCGACAAAGCCGCCATTCATGTTGCCGAGATTGGACATCCCCATCATCGGCATACCTGACATTCCGGTCATCATCGGCATGCCCATACCCATTCCCATTCCCATTCCCATGTTCATGTCCATGTTCATGTTCATGTTGGACATCCCCATCATATTTGGCATTCCCATGCCGTTGAACATCATGTTGTCCATGCTCACGGAGGGCATGCCGTTCATCATGGCGCTCATCGGATCGAGGTTGTTTTGCTGACTTTGTTGGCTTTGCATGGCCCTGGGTCCTTTGGGGATTTTGGGGTTTTCGAGCAACTCGTTCGCTGGCCGCTTCTTGGTGTTGGTCTCTTGCTGCTTCGAGGCATCCGTCACCGGTCGTTCTTTGTCTCCATGTGTTTTGGGACTTTGAACTCGCACTCCGTCCCTGTTCCCATTCGTAATTGAACTGACGCTCGTTGGCGACTTTTGTTTTGGTGTCGAGACAGGTTCTCGTGAATCGGCACTGATGGATGAATCCGCAATTCCATTTGCCTCATTATTTTCGGCGCCATTCTCAGACGTCGTCTCAGCCGCCGCTGCATCCGCCTTAGGTGGTGATGACGCAGGCGGTGTCCCAGCAGCAGCATCCTTCTCCTTGAAGTATTCCCGAATCTTGACTGCCGCTTCATCGTCGGGTTGCAGATCGTCGATGAGCACACCTTCAGACTGACAAGCGGGACAGACGAAGTCGCTTTCGATGAGTGCATTCGTTATGCAGTCATTACAAAACGTCTTCTTACAGCACGGTGTCTTCATTGGTTCTATAAACATCTTCTTGTCAATCGAACATTGAAGGCCCTTCTCCTCGACCGCCTTGTCTTCGGCTTGTGCATGCTCATGAGCTGCAGATGATTTGGTCTTTGCTTGATACTGCTCCCAAGACGCTTTGTCCGGCTCTGCAATGACAAAATCTCCATCGGCATTGACCATAACACCAGACGGTCTTTTGGACTCATCACCGTCCGTTTGGGCCAGGATGATAGACTTATCGACCTTTTGGAGAAAGGATCGAGGGATACCGGTAGTCCTCTTTACCCGGGGCCGGTTATCAAAGTCAGGATCGTCGTTGGTAGGGCAGAGTTGGATCCAGTGGCCTTTGTTGCCACATCGATAGCAAATGTAGCCATTGGGCGGGTCGTGATCTGGCACGTTGGCCGGTTTCTTAACGCCTGGCTTGAAAACAGGCGCTTGGCTATTACCGAGTCAGCATGTGGGTGCAACGGGCGTCCGTCTACCCTGGCAGATTAAACACTTACTGAGACATCTCTTCTTGCTGGGCAGACCACTGCTCTGTCTGAGCTGCGAACATCGCTGCCATCTTCTCTTCTTCCGTCATGGCCTTGTTCATATCATTGATAGCTGTGGCACCTGGCCTGGAGGCCGACGTCTTGGATGACTGCTCCTTTCTACCGGCATTCCTGGATGAAACTGGCATCTTGCCAGAGACATACCGCGCAGCGCGACCCGCCCCGGGTTTGAGAGCCGGCTGCCTTCTGGCAATGACGGTGGTTGACATGGGAATGATGGTCGTATCGTCATCATATTCTATATGAATATTAGTAAAAACCTCACCAAACAAGTCCTGCCTGCGCCATAGATTGAATCATTACCTTCACTGTTGTCATCCGTATAAATGAAAAGGTCAAAGTCTGTCCCATCACCTAGGCCGCTTTTGATGATGATTTCACGCTTCAATTCAAAGACTGAAATACCAGTTCCATCGAAATCTACTCGCGTCAACTCCTTTTGGGATTTGAACTTGAAGTAGACTGATGACGCCATTCTGGGGCTTCAAACAGCTCGGATAAATTCCAGCGGAAAGGGGAGGGGGGGAAGTAAATAGTATGTTGAGTATCGTTGACAAAGAAATGCGTAGCGTACAACGGTTTGTCGTCAGTCCAGTTACTCAGGAAAAAAGCTCAAGTCAATATTGAATTGCTTCCTCTTTGTGAGTGCTAGAGACAACAAATGTTCTCCTCTTTTGAGTGAACCTGGAATCCCTTCTCTTGCTATGATTTCTTTTGACCTTTTTCTTCCTTTTCTTCCTTTTTTTTCAACTGTCTTTCTCTGTTATTCTTGTCTTTTTTCTGTGATGCACTTGAGCGCTGATGTCAAGGGCAGAAGGAAATTCAAAATTGATTCTAATTTTTACTTGAGGGGGAGCAAAATTGGTTATAGAAGTCGGGGGGGTTGGGCAGTAAGGAGTACAAGAGGCAAAAGCCTGCAGAAGACAAAGTAGCCTGATTCTCCGTCTCACTTTCGATCAAGCATCGACAACACCCTCTCGTATACAAGCACCTTTCTCAACCAGACGGTCTTGTCGCTGAATCTTTTTCGTTGAAGCGAGATATCGACAGTGAATCGAGCACCGTCGTCGTCACCGGTGAAGCAGCTCCGCGGCTGGTCGCTGAAAAGGGCGGCAGCAGACCATGTGCCGATTAAGGGAAGTTATTGAATATGCCACGCAATCCAAGGCTGTCGGAGACAATTGAGACCGCGAATGGCGATGGCGCGGTCACATTTAATGGAAAACGGTGATGACGTTGGGTGGATTTCAAGAGGAAGAAAAGATTGTGCAGGGTGACGGGACAAGTGATCCTATTAATAATGGGCCGGCCGTGTTGAGAAAAAAGGGGTGGGCAAAGGACGGAAATTTTATCTTCCGGAGCAGCGACTTCGGTCGCTCTTGCCGCTGCTTGCCACGGTGGGTTCGCGCACCCCTGAAGCTGATTCGTCAACCCGCTCTCAGAAAGATTACAAGTACAATCCGCACCTTGGGCTGGCGCCGACGTTTGTGCGTGGATCCAACCACGGTTCGGACCAGTAGTACAGGCAGCTACAGTACGGCCTTCCTCGGTGTTTACGCAGTACGTACAACCCAGCGTAATGCCCCGCACCGTCTTACTGAAGGCTTTCTCAAGCCGTAGTTATTTGTCGTCCCAAAGACGGCTCAGCCCTCTCAGCATCCAATTTCAAATCAATATAAGAGTAATTCCTCAACGGCTGTATCTCACAGAATCAATTCGCCGTCACCAGTCAAGAAATATGGCGCCCCAAATTGATGGCTACTTCAAACAGGTGGACGCTTCCGCCAATGATTTCATCGAGCGTCTCCGTCAAGCTGTTGCAATTCCTTCGATATCGGCAGATGATGCCCGGAGGCCCGACGTTGTCCGCATGGGGGAATGGCTTGCAAGCCAGCTCAAGACCCTGGGTGCTGAGGTTGAGCTTCGGTCTCTTGGAAAGCAACCCCACAAGGAGCACCTCGACCTTCCTCCTGTTGTCCTCGCTCGTTATGGCAACGATAAGAGTAAACGAACGATCCTTGTCTATGGACACTACGACGTCCAGCCCGCGGAAAAGAGCGACGGTTGGGCCACCGAGCCTTTCGAAATGACTGTCGACGAAAAGGGTCGTATGTTTGGTCGCGGTTCCACCGACGACAAGGGACCTGTACTGGGCTGGCTCAATGCCATTGACGCCCACCAGAAGGCTGGCATGGAATTTCCTGTCAATCTTCTGATGTGCTTCGAGGGCATGGAGGAGTACGGCTCCGAGGGTCTGGAGGACCTCGTCAACGCCGAGGCGAAGAAGTATTTCGCTGACGCGGACGCCGTTTGCATTTCTGACAATTACTGGCTTGGGACAGAGAAGCCGTGTTTGACCTACGGCTTGCGAGGCTGCAATTACTATTCCATTGAGATTTCCGGTCCAGGTGCTGATCTTCACAGCGGTGTCTTTGGCGGCACTGCTCAAGAGCCCATGACCGATCTGGTTCGTCTCTTGGCCACGCTGGTAGATACCAACGGCAAGATCCAGATCCCTGGAATCATGGACCAGGTTGCACCAGTCACCAAAGAAGAGGAAACATTATATGACGGTATTGCATTCACCATGGACAACATTTTCGAGTCCCTGGGAAGCAAGACCACCATCTACGAGGACAAGAAGAACACTTTGATGGCCCGCTGGCGATATCCATCTCTATCAGTACATGGCATTGAGGGTGCTTTCAACGGCCCTGGGGCAAAGACTGTCATTCCGGCCAAGGTTTCGGGCAAATTTTCCATCCGCACTGTCCCCAACATGGATATCGAAACGACCAACGCCTGCGTATACAAGTATGTCGAGGAGCAATTTGCCCAGCTGAAAAGCAAGAACAACTTCAAGGTCTTTGCCAACCATGTCGGCAAATGGTGGGCAGCTTCACCTGCGCACTGGAACTTCTCCGCGGCTGCCAAGGCCACGGAGCGAGTCTGGGGCGTCAAACCCGACTTTACCCGCGAGGGCGGAAGGTAATGATGATACCAATGAAGAAATTTTGGTTTGCTCTCAAGATCTTTCTGACTGTGATACTAGTATACCCATCACCATAACCTTTGAGGAGGCCACTGGGAAGAATGTTTTGCTGCTTCCCATGGGAAGCTCCACCGATGGCGCCCACTCTATCAACGAGAAGCTAGATAAGCGTAACTACATCGAGGGAACCAAGTTGCTTGGTGCCTATCTTCACTATGTTGCTGAAGAACCTCAGATATAAATATTCAACTTGATGGACAGAACTTGATGGACAGAACGGCGTGATGACTTGAGAAGATCAACCGCAGGTGTTTACAGGTGTAGTTCATGTTATGAGTTTGGCATGGTGCGATGCATCTATCTACACAGTACATATTCAGTCGAAGGTGAAGTGGATGCGAGGCCGTGCAGGGGCAGCCATGCAGCGTGCACATGACTGCGTCATGAAGAGCTCTTTTCGTAATGAATATCTGCCGATGGTATCCGCTCCAACTAGCTCAAGCTTTTCAGGAATGCCGAATGTCTGTGCATGTCAAGTCTACCCACTTACGTTGAGAGGAATTGCGAGGCTGCGCTCGAGATACATCGGGCTCATGAACTTGACCGACTAGGACGTTAACGTGGGATAAGCCAACCTCCTTTAGCGCCTGTAGGTACACTATAGAGGGGGAATAGAAGAGTTGTTCTACAAGGTTGTTGGTCTTTTTTGGCCCTTTCTTGAATCCAAGGTCTGAATGCAAGTTTGGGATGGGGTAATGGAGGGGTAGATTAAGAGGAGGGGGGGAAATCATGGCGTCTTTGTTTTTTTTAAATGAAGTTTTAAAAGCATAACTTTAATTAATATTTTACAAGACTAGTTAAGTAGATTCGGTGATTTTAATGTGTTAATATAAAGATGAAATTATTTTATAATTGGTATATTGGTATCTGCTGCGTATTCTGTCCCTCTTTTTATCACGACGCTCGCGCCTTGTCTTGACTTGACTTGTGAGTGAGTGTGTGTGTGTGTGTGTGTGTGTGTTTGTTGACGGATGACGGATGTACATGCGTATGTACAATGTGTGTGGCTGGTGGTGACGGACGTTGCTCTGGTGTTTTTTTCGGCTCTGTTCTTGTACGCAACCAGACAAATAGATAAATAGCCAAAAGAAAAAGTGCAGTTGGTGATTTGCATGTTTCAGCTTTCCAGTGCTTTTCAGAAGCACCAATGCATTGCGGCGTCTGCAGAGTGAACGGCGCGTTCCGTCTCTTTTTTAAATTGCTTGTACTCATCTCGCTCTCAAGCTTCCTGCTCCGACACAGAGACCTCAACCTTCTTGACAATGACCAAGCGATTCTCGGGTAGAAAATGCCGTCTATCGGATGAAAGTATCCTCTCGAACTCGCTCATGTCCTGCGAGGTCCGAGTCGGTGAGAAGGCGGTTGCTGAGCTTCCCATTCCATTTTGCCCGCAGGCATCAAAAATTGATGAGGTGGCACTGGCACTGGAGACGATGGAGTGCCGCCTCTCCCGATTTGAGGTTGCTTGTAATGTGTCTTCCTTGCCGGCATCTGTGGGAGCTTCGTGCCGCAAGACCTTGCGGACCATGTTGACGAGGCGAGTTGGAGAATGTAGAGACGACATGATGATGACGGCGGGTGGCGGCAGCAGCAATGAAGACGACCTTGTTATCATGTCTTTTTTTTTTTTTTTTTTCAACTTTTCTCCTCTTAGATT
>JMQE01001842.1:0-10834 GCA_000731825.1 Hypocrella siamensis | reverse complement strand
CCCCCCCCCCCCCCCCCCCAAACTTCACACCCAGACTACGCTGAGCACGAAAACGCTTCAGATTTCGAATCACGCCTGAAATCGGATCCCCTGTTCTCCCTCTAAGACCTTTCCTCCTTGATAAGTGTCAAAATGTAGACGTCTCGAATCGCGAGTATGAAAAAACTTTTGTTGATTCCCGAGCACATTCCGGCCCCATTGCCTACCTACACAAGATACGCATCTAGCCCCCCCACCCCCCATTTATCAACGATATCCGGACCGGCCTCACGTCAATAGTTTTCTCCCCGAATGGTGACTTTATCAGCCACGCGCAAACCATGCAAACATCTCTGCTGCGCCCAATATCCAAATCCTTTGCTCAACGACTCCCTCGCCTTGTCCACACAATGTCACGACCCGTCTTGAAGAAGCCCGTCAAACTGACCTGCATCCAACTCGCCTCGGGTCCCGACAAGGCGCTCAATCTCAGCCGCGCAGCAAGCCAAGTGGCCAAGGCAGCCTCCGACGGGTCCAAGATTGTCGTTCTCCCGGAATGCTTCAACTCGCCCTACGGATGTCAATTCTTCCCACAGTACGCCGAGTCCCTCGCCGACAGGGACCGGTCCTCCTCTTCTTCTTCCCCCTCTTACGACGCTTTGTCGGCCATGGCCGCCCAGAACAAGATATACCTTGTGGGCGGGTCGATTCCGGAGCTCTGCAGCAGCACGTCGCGGTACTTCAACACGAGCCTCGTCTTCGGCCCCGACGGGAGCCTGCTCGCCACGCATAGAAAAGTGCACCTCTTTGACATTGACATTCCTGGCAAAATCACCTTTAGGGAGTCCGATGTCCTTAGCCCGGGGGACAAGATGACTCTGGTGGAGCTGCCCGAGTACGGGACCCTGGCTGTGACCATATGCTACGACGTGCGCTTCCCCGAGTTGGCCACGGTGGCTGCCAGAAAGGGCGCCTTTGCCCTCGTCTGCCCGGCCGCCTTCAACCTGACCACGGGACCTATGCACTGGAAGTTGCTGGCGCAGGCCAGGGCGCTCGACAATCAAATGTACGTGGCCATGTGCAGTCCTGCCAGGGACATGAGCGCTGCCTACCACGCCTGGGGCCATAGCTTGATTGTCGACCCCCTAGCGAAAGTGCTCGTCGAAGCCGATGACACTGAGACGACTGTCGAGGCTGAGCTCGACGGCAGCCTCATTGCCGAGACGAGGAAGAATATTCCCTTGGAGACGCAGCGCAGGTTCGATGTGTATCCGGATGTGAGCGCGGGGCTGTGACCGATTTCAGGACTTCCCTATTTCTAGAACTGCCGTCTGCCGTCTCTGTTTAGATCAGAGAACGTGCTCAACAACCAGGTCCACCAATGCAAGCAGGATCTTAACGACGCGACGAAAGTGCTGCATAGTAGCGTCAATTTCGTTATTTTCTACAGCACATGACAATTATATAGCGCTACCTGCGTTTGGAAACTATGCATAAATCTCGTTGAGTCTCGAACCCGCAGTGGTATCATGAAGCGTTTGGGGAAATTGCAAAAGTAGAGACTGCAAGCATTTCCAATCTCCTGAGTCACGTATCCTGATCTTCCCTTCGAAGGCCGGGCCATGCAGTCATGCTAGATTCATCATAGCGCGTGAAGAGCATCAACAAAAATCCTTAATCTCCCCTCTCCCGTCCCCCAAACATGTAACTACTGCAGAGCCTTCTTGGCAAAATTTGGCAAGATGAAGCTGGCCTTGTGAATCTCTGCGTTATAGTAGCGACACTTGGCTTCTTCTTCTTCTGGAGTCCACTGACGAATGGGAATTCGGACGTTGCGTTTGGCGTCCTTGCAGCAGACCATGAAACCGATTTGTCCTGACGGGTAGGTAGGGATGGTGGTGTAGGCGTATTCGGCAACGGGGAAGATCTCCTTGCAGTCCTTTTTGAGCTGCGTGATGAGAGGCAGATGTAGCCACTGGTTCTCGGCTGTTTTGGAAAAGTACCCTGTCAGTAAAAATGAGAGACAACAAAAATGCATTACATCGCTCTCAGTCAGTGAAGGTGGGAGGGCAGAGTAGAAAGAAAGGGGAGCAGGTGATTGATCAAGTTATCAATCAACGATGGGCAAGCAGTAAAATTCGATTTTAGTCTTGCAACTCGGGACTACCGGAAGAAGAGCCGGGAAAGCAGCACTTGCTCCAGGCAGTCCCTAGGATAGACGGCACGGCACGTCTTGTGCTATTTTGAAATGTTGGATGGGAAGACCAGGAACCTGACTTGATCCAACCCTGCCTCTCCTAGGGACCCCTTCACTTTCCCCAAAGGAAAACCACGGGAACATACAACCTTGGGTAGTAATGACGCCGCCATCCCGCAAGGCATCATGCAGTAGCTGGAAGTAGGGCTTCTTGAAGAGGCTTTCGGCAGGACCTTCGGGGTCTGATGAATCGGTGATGATGACATCGAAGCAGTTTTTGTAGTCGTCGAGGAATTTGAAGCCGTCGCCAACGTGGACTTTGGATTTCGAATGCTCGAAGCCTGCAGCCATATTGGGCAGGTATTGCTTGGACAGACGGATAACGGCCTGAGAAGTATTCGTCAATCGACCTTGATTCGTAAGGGTGATATTTTTCTGCCCGAAATTACCTCATCAATGTCGCAAAGAATTGCCTCTTCAACACAGTCGTGCTTGACAACTTCACGAAGAACACCACCGTCGCCACCACCAATGACGAGGACTTTCTTGGGATCGGGATGAGAGTTCATGGCGAGGTGGGTGATCATCTCCTGGTACGAGAACTCATCGCGTTCGGTGCACTGAATGACGTTGTCGAGGACCAATACGGTGCCGTAGTCGGTAGATTTGAAGATGAGCACATCTTGATACTGGCTCTTCTCGTGGTGAAGGACCTTTTCGACTTTGAGTGTCATGGCTTGGCCTGTGAAACGAATGAATCGGGTCAACTTTCAGGTTGCAATCGATGTGGTCTCGTGTTTTCTTACCCGGCCACATGTCCGAAATCTCTCGGAACCATCCATCTAGTGTTGCTCGTTAGTTGAACGGATCGATCTGACGAAGCACTCTGGGACGTCCACTTGGGCAGGCGTCGGCGTCAAAGGTTTTGACCCAGAGGGCAGATGGAGAGAAGCCTAGAGAGCAAATCACTGACTGACCTTGAATCGTAGGATGAGTAATCTCAGACATGTTGACTGTTTGTCGCGAGGGAGATGGCAGCGTGCAAGGAAAGCAACAAACGTTCGAAATCAACCTGGATGAGAAGGAACCTTTTTTTTTTTTTCAATTTCTTCCTTCTTTTTTTTTTACTTTTTTTTTTTCTGGGGCTGATGATGACTTGGCTGCGGCTCCCGAAGGGTGGGTGGGGTTTTGCAAAGTTGTGGACGGCCCTGCGGGTCATTTTCGCTAGCACTTACACCCACTCACTATAGGTCAGCACCACAAAAAGGCACAGGTCAGCAGGCAGTTTTGGTCAATTCGATATCGAATTTACCCTCCAAGGCCATCCAATTAGAAAGCCCGGTCCATTCATGTCTACTCCGTGCTCCGCACAGATTGAGCTCCTACAGGATTCAGGCTGACAGCCACTCCATCCATGTCCATACGCTTTTCAAGTATTTGTGTATGTGTGTGCTAAGGAGGTATGTATTCGTAATCAAGGTCATGGATTACCAGCATTGTATAGGCACCTGCCGTTTCCGCCGTGGCACGTGTGGAGTACAGCACCGGGCTCCCTATCCATACTTTGCTCGCTCTGCTGCCCGCAGCAATGGTCAATTTTCTAACCATTACAGCAGAATGTCTCCAGGAGAGTTGCGCCGTCTTTCGTCCCTCGAATCTGATTCGAGAAGCAGCGTCGGTCCTTTCTGGGGACGGAGCGTGCGGAATCCCTATTCGCTGATGGTCTGCGCGTCTTGTCTTAGGCTTGACCGTAGGAACAGAGACTGACCTCATCCTGCAGAATGGATGTGTCCTAGTTCACACACATGTCACGCCACGGTAACGTGAAACAAGCTGCGTGGAGACGAAGATGATACCCGATGCAGTATTCGTCTCCTGGATCATGGAACCATGCGAAGCTATGGATGTCCAACAGCCTGTCGAAGCGGAGCGTCCATGATTCAATGGAGCCCATTTCCCAGCACAGGGGGCCTCGAAACCTCACGGGCCAAGTACTGCCCGGTTTCCCCCCCAGCTATTTTTTTCCCACGGAATACCTTGGCTCCACCTGCCTCGTCTTGAGACGGCAATATGTGACTGAGATGGTCGTTGCCTACGAAGCGAAACTCGAAGGGGGGGATGGCACACAGATGGAATTTTCGTCCGAGGATGCCTCGCAGCTATTTTCACCACGACAAGTGCGCAGAGTGAGATGCTTCGCATCTTCAACGTTACATGGTGCGTTAATGTCCTACTGGTGGATCAGAAGCAAGGATCCAGCGCCAGATCCATGCCCCTTTTGTCTTGGCTGACAAGTTGCAGCGCGAGCTTCTTCTTGTCTTTTCGTTGTCTCCTATGAGTCCTGTCCTAGGCTTGGAATCCGACGTTCATCTCGCAGGAATTGGCATCAGAGAAATGGCACCAATGAGGAAGTGGTGCACGCGTGCTGGCAGACAACGGGATGACGAGCAAGAAACGCCATTGTCAAGCAAACGAGGAGAAACACGGCTAGACTTGATTCGGTGGCGCTCGCCACGAGCTCAGACAGGGACTAGCGTCCCGGTATCCAACCGACCCCGGCGAGGGGTTTTCCCTACAGCATAAAACATAAACCAGGAAACCAAGGACGGTCTGTTGGCTCGGCGTGTCATCGCAAGGGCAATCACACTGCACTGGACTGGCCAGGCCATGGCCAGGATTCCCTTTTTTTTTCCCGAGTCTAATATTAGGTAAGAGGGTGAGGTCGTTGGCAGAATCGATAGTCCCTCCAAATGTTCTCGTCTAGCCCCACCGAGCCAAGGAAAGATGGAACAGGCTTTTTCGGCCGGATACCTAAGATGATTGGCAGTGCCGTGTTCCCCTGATTCTTCCGTTTTATCTTGGCGGCAAAGGAACCGGCTTCCGAGGACCAAAGCGACAATACTGTACTACAGTACGTGCGAGCCTACCTACAAACTACCTACTACGGTCGGTATCTGGATACCTACCTAGTACTAGGTAGGTAGGTAGGTACCCAGAGTTGTAGGAAAGTACGCACACAGGCAGAACAGCACGGCAACAGATGTACTCGGACCGCCATGCATCAGGTCAAGCTGACCCGATCAACGCGGTCAGCATCCAGGAGCTCCAAGCCTCTCGCTCATAAGGTCGCCAGCCAGCCACCACCAAACATCTTGTACTTGTTCAAATCTTGGGGGGTGGCCTCGATCTCTTGTCATCTGCCATGGCAGGGCTCACGGCTCACGGCTCACGGCTGAATGGCTGATGGCTGATGGCAGCCTGCGTTGTGTCTGCCTCTGCCTCTGCCCCTCTCTCTGTCTGTCCTTCATGTCAGATCACCCCTGTCATCCCTCTCCATATTTATTTCCCATGTTCCAATGTCCGCGCTCGACGCACTCCGAACCAGCAAAGAAAAAGGTCCTACAGAATCCTGGACCAATGATCCTGGGACTTGGACACCTGGGCACACCTGGGTACCTGGGCACCCGGACAATCCTTTTCATCAGACCTCAGGAGAGTAAGAGGGAGGGAGAAGAAGAAAAAAGAGGTCATTTATGCCCATGTCCCCCTCTCCCCTGCTCGTCCAGTGATACTATTTTCGCCTTCCCGCTCTTGAGCCTTTGCTGTCCATCGTGATTCGGTCGAGTCGTCACGCGCGGCTCCTGAACCGGGATTCCGCCGCCTCGTCAGGTCGACCCTGTCCCTGCTTGTGCCTTGAAATTATTCCTGACAGTTAGGAGGACCCTTCTCTTCGCGTCAAAATCAACCGCTGGGCCCCTCCCCATTTGCCAAAATTCAGAGTGTATTCGACCTTTTCCTTTTCTGGTTGCTTCAACGCCTAGCCGCCTCGCCTGCCATCCGACAATATATTTATAATTTAGCCAGGAAACTTTGCTCGTCTTGCCACAATTTGGTGTCGTCGCATACCAATAGGAAGCACCCGCCATCGTCTTGGCTGAAACAGACGTGCGATCGGTATTCGAGACGTCATCTTCGATTCCGGCTCTTGCGATCGCAAACAGTGGCATCTTTGTCTCTTGGTGGTCTTGTTGGTGGTCTTGTTGGCTATCGACTTGATCCAGCAAAGCAAGTTCACGACGGCCTCGGAGCGTGCAGACTGCCAGCAAGTATATAGCACCCCGGCGCCACTCTCAATCTTCGGCCTTTTTGGCGACGGGAAAGGATGTGCTTTGGCGGGAGAGACAAGGACGACAACGGCGTAGCTCGATCGCGAGACCTCGATCGACTCATTCGCCAAGATGAGAAGCGTATGGCAAAGGAGATCAAGTTGCTCCTCCTAGGTATGATACGGCCAACAGATGTCGCTGGGCGAGCCGCGAGACCTGAGCTCATGCACACCTTTGTTCCTCGTCGAGACGGACCAGACAATGCCTCGGCGAGAGGCGACGTTGATCGCTTCGGGTTTGGATCTGATCCATATACTAACTTGACTGAAATCAAATGCAGGGGCTGGCGAATCCGGCAAATCAACCATTCTGAAGCAGATGAAGCTCATCTACTCCCAAGGTTTCAGCAAGAATGAACGGTTGGAATTGAAGCCCGTCATTTTCAATAACGTTGTCCATTCCTTCCGCACCATTTCCGAGGCCATGACAGAGCTCAATTATAAGTTTGATAATGCCGAGAACGAGGTACGTTGGCTGTCAGGCGTTTCCGCCGATGCTTCTGTCCGCTGCAGACCCCGACCAGCGGTCGGCGAATCCCCGTTTGGTGGCCTACGATCGGTCGATGGAGGAAAAAAAAAAAAAAACAAAGGGGGGGGGGGGGGAGGGGAAAAGCAGAAGGGCCTCGCCTTGCTCTCTCTGGTCTCGCTTGGCGACATACGATGAGGCGGCAGGACAGGATGCGTCTCCCCAGGCCATGCACTGATTCGTTCTGCAGAAATACATGGCGCAGATACTTGTGGACCATGAAATCGGGCTCGAAGACAAGTTTCCCCACGACTTTCTGGAGCCAATCAAGGCTTTGTGGCAGGACGGTGGCGTGAAACGGGCCATTGCCAAAGGCAACGAATATGCATTGCACGACAACCTGGCCTAGTATGTACACGTGGTGCCGTGTACGGCCTTCCGTCCCTTTCCCTTTACTTCCCCTGAGCTTGAAGAGCTGGGCAAAGCGTGCTGATGACAAGTTGTCAGCTTCATCGACGAAATGGATCGGATATGGGCTGACGGGTATGTGCCCAACAACCAAGATATCCTCCGCTCACGACAGCGGACGACGGGCATCATGGAAAGCGTCTTTGACCTCGGCCAATTAACATACAGAATGTTTGACGTGGGCGGGCAGAGGTCGGAACGAAAGAAATGGATACATTGCTTCGAGAACGTTCACTGCCTACTCTTTCTGGTCGCAATTAGCGGCTACGACCAGTGTTTGGTTGAAGACAAAGACGGGGTATGAAGCGAACCCCGAACAATTTCTTCTGCTTCTGCTGCTGCTGCTGCTGCTGCTGCCATGCCGCCAAAAAAAAAAAAAAAAAAAAAAAAAAAAAAAAAAAAAAGGAATACTTTAAATAAAAACCAGAGACTGACAGCACATGACAGAACCAAATGAACGAAGCGTTAATGTTGTGGGAATCAATCGCCAACTCTCACTGGTTCACAAAGTCAGCCATGATTCTGTTCCTCAACAAGATGGATCTGTTCAGGGAGAAGTTGCCAAAGAGCCCGATCAACAAGTACGGATTCACCGACTACCACGGACTCGAGGACGACTACAAGGCGGCCAGCAAGTACTTCCTCGACAAGTTCCGCGCGCTAAGCCGAAATCCAGAGAAAGAAATATATGGACATTTCACCAATGCCACCGATACCAACCTGCTCAAGATCACCATGGGCTCTGTCCAAGATATGATTATTCAGCGCAATCTGAAGCAATTAATACTATGACGATGCAGAGCGTCATTATTTTCTGTCCATCTGGCATCCATTTTCTCGTCATTGTCTCCATGTTTTTTTGTCTTTTTTTTTTTTTTTTTGCCTTTCTTTTTCCTAACGGCTCGATCATGTCAGCGGATGATTGCACATGCACCACCACATACGCAATAAAATGGTTTTCTCTATTGGCTCCTATCAACAGCCATGTGATTTTTTTTTTGGTCTTATTTTTTTTTTTCTTAATTAGCGGCAAGACAGGTTTCCCTTGGAAAAGGTTGTCTCGAGCTAACAAGTTGCATCATGAGATGGCGGTCAATGACAAGACATGACTGGTTCTCTCGGAATCTGTACAATTGCCGGACAACCAGGTGCGACTTTCCTTATCGTTCGATGCCGCTAATGCTCCAAGGTGAGAGATTGCGAAGTCGCATGAATACGACGGCTTCCGTTTTCCGACGGGGCTGGGCGGGGGTCTCGGCGGTGCCGTCATGGGATGGGCCGACGATGATGGGCCATCCATCATCAGTGCTCCCTCTGCTCCCTCCGGCCACGACGGGAGATGCCGCCCAGTCAGGCAGGCAGCCAGACAGGCATGGATATCCCAGGACAGGGAGCGGTTCGGAGCAGCGTCTTGGCTTGCTGCCACAGAAACGCGCGGATGTGACGCAATTTGGATGTGCGAATGGCGCATCTCGGGGTCGGCCGGCTTACTGCCGTGACCAATTTGATATCGCCTCTCCTACTCGTCTTCTCTCTCTCTCTTCTGTCTTTTCTCTCTCTCTCCCTCTCTCTCTCACACACACTTTTCCTCTCACATATTTTTCTCACACACTTTCTCACACACTTTCTCACACACTTTCTCACACACTTTCTCACACACTTTCTCTCTCTCCATCTCTCCATCTCTCCTTTCGACCCGTACACATACTCACACATGATGGTATTCATACAATCATACTTCCTTTATCACGACGACGATCGCTTCAGATGCGAGCCACGTTTTAAGAGCGCGCTCGACTGCGCACGATGGCAATGGTGAGATGAAATGAGATTTTGATGAAAATTCCTGATACATGAAAGGGCAGGAGACCGTTGGCCATGGTGAACAAACGCCTGCGTGAAATTTGTTGTCATTGTCCGCATGAATCGGTGTGCATTTCAAAGCCAGCAAAAATCGCATGATCCCTGTTCCTCTGTAGCTCCGACCCTAGCTGGGCCGATCCAAAGCAGAGCTTTCAATTCTGCCATGTCCAAGAGCTCGATGTATGGGACGGGACAGTCTCGCAGTCTACAACGTTGCTCTTGATGCCTTGCTTTCTTTTGTTTTGTTTTCCCCGGCGTACACAAAAAGAAACAAAAAAGAGTAGCCATTTCGGACTAGTCAGAGCTCAGATGCTGAGCTAGCTTACAAATTGCTCGCCAAGTCGGTTCTCTCTTTTTCTTTTTCTCGCCAAAGAAGAAGGGGTGAAAAAAAGTAAGCATGGTGGTTTCCTGCAAACGAAACGAAAAAGTCAACCTGCCGACATGTTCCCCCGTCTTCTTCATCTCACCAAGGTCAGATTGATTCGGAATCCTTGCCGGTCCTGATTCTTCTGCACGTGCTCTGCTCGAACCAAGTCACCGCAACGGATGGACCGAAAGAAGAAGAAACAATGGTTCTACTTTTCCAGAATCCCAGCGGCTTTACAAATCCCATGGTCTTGACAAGCTCTCCTCCTCCCCCCTTGGATCCGAAAAGAACAAAGCCGTGGTCGTGTATCGAGAGATGATTTTCCTCTCATTGCAACCGTTCCTCGTGAAGAGCCGTCATGTCATCCATGTACCCAGAATTGATCTTTCTGCTTCTCGTATTTCTGACCAATAAGCTGGCTATTAAAGGTAATGACTAAGAATTATAAAACACGGTACCAACGCCATTCGACACCACGGTTCTTGGGTCGCGGGACTTGGATCCTCGGGATTGTTGACTTGATCCTTCTTTTGCAAAGACTGTGTCTTTTATTTTTCTTCTCTGGTAGCCGCCCGCGCCGCATCAACCTGGTCCCTGGATCTACTGTACTAGTCTGGTCGTTCGGCATAGACGGGCCAGCTTGGCGTTTTTGTTTCTCCCCAACGACCCATGGATGGATGATACACTTCATGCCGTATTCTTTTTTTTTTTTGCTTTCCATTTCAGATGTGTCTATCTGTGCTGATTGCGATACGATGCCGATGGACATGGCCGACTCGTCTTTTAAAGCATTTATTTGGTTGCGGAGGATTGTCCCATCTTTGTCCCCTCCCTTCCCCTGCCTGAGAATGATACAAACAGGGCCAAAATATTGATTTATTAGTTAAGAGAGCGGGTAAATATGATTTCTTTGAGCAAATAAAAAGAAATTGAATATATATCTGCATATATTGGGAATTTCACCGGATAAAAAATTCAGCCTTGTGACTAATTGCAAGGTCAAGATTGGCCCAAAGAAGAGAAGAAACAGGTCGGTCAGCACGCACAGAGACAAAAAAAATCAAGGAAGGGATAAAATGTTTCTTTCTTTTTTCTTTTTTTTTTCTTTTTCCTCTGTGAGTGTGTAAGCCTCGTACAGTACACACTCTCACAAAGCGCCGACGCACGACAACGCACGTTGCATGCAAATAAACGAGCGTCCCTCCCCCCTCCCCCCTGATGCCAGACATACATACGTCATTTGCCAATGCATCCCATGTCGTGGGTTGCTTGGGGGGGGGGGGGGTGTTGTTTAAAAATCAACCTTTTCGACTAACAATGGCATTATTC
>JMQE01001841.1:0-10883 GCA_000731825.1 Hypocrella siamensis | reverse complement strand
CCCCCCTTTTTCCCTCCCCCACCTCCGTCATCGCGTGCCCGGTGTGCTCTCTTTCCGGTTCTCTGGTACGGTGGTCTGGTACTTCAGGGACTCGAGACTCGCCAGGCAGGTACCGGGATGCGCATGCCCAAGTACCGCGTTCCTCCGCCTCCCCGTCCGTGACCCCGTCCTCCATGACACTACGTACACGGTACATTCATTATGTACCATGTACCATGTGGCGCGCCACCGTCCTCGACACCACCAATCACTTACATGGACCTCCGTTGCCCTTTTTGCTGCTTTTTACGGCTCCCTCACTTGATGTATCTCAGAAGCGCCTCTGTCCACACGTCTCGGTTTAGCGGGATGTCGGTCTGGTTTTGCTTCTTTCTATCCTGCTGCGTCGGCGACTGACCTGTCTTCTTAGATTGACGCAGGCCGGCATATATTTTCCCGTTCATCTTGTTATGTCTTGTCTTGTTTAAGTTCCTTCCATGCACTGGATTTTTTTCATGCCTTGTTGATGACCTTTTTGATGACACCGTCACCACGGTCACGAAGCGCAAGTGTACAAGGCTCACGAAAGGCAAAATTGAGGCCATCTGTTTTCCTTTTCTCTCCCTCTCTCTCTCTCTCTGTCTCTCGGACTCGCTTTCTTGCCCTCTGTCGCTCAGGTTTCCTCGGCAGCACACGCACCAACAGGGCTCCCCCCCTTTTTTTCCTTTCCCCTTTCCTCCACGGCTTCGACTTGCCATACTAAATTTGCAAACACGGCCCTGATCGCACGTTCGAATTTAACAAGATTATCCCCATTGCCTCGTGGTCGTCCGTGTCCTCTCTAGTTGCCTCACTCGAGCTCCTGTCGACCGATCTAAGTGCGACAGCGGCGTCGAGTTCAAGTCAGCCAACCTCGTGCCGAGCCAACCGTTTTTGGCAACTTCTGGCAAGTCTGTAGAGAGGATATCCAGAGCGAGGCCCAGTCAGCACCACTTTGGTCCCATCGAGGACGAAACGGATCTTCCGTCGAACCTCGACGACCCTCCCACAAACTTCGGCCGACCTCATCAACCCAAGGGGCCGCGTCTAAACCTCATTCGGCGCCCGAAACCTCTCTCCATCTTTTCTCTCAAAGTCGCCCGAGAGGCGCATGGTCCCAAACTTGCCCCTTGGCGATCACCGGACCGTCCGCTGCGGTCTTGTCGTCTTGCTGACGATCTGGATTCTCGACCTCGACGGCCGACAGCTTGTCCGTGCTCGAGAGCCGCAAACTGGGTCGGCTAAACCTCAGTCAGGGTCCTATCAGTTCACAGTTCACGCCAGAGATCCATCTTGCCTGTCACCACATTTCTCTCTCTTTTTACAATCCTCACCCCTGCCCTCCCACGACACCCCCCTCCCTCTCCCACCTGCGCAATCCCTGCTCATTATCCTCGATCATATATAACCTCTCCATCGTCGCCGTACCATCCATTGCCATCACCAGCCTTCAACTCAGTTACCCTTCTTGCCTTCTCGAAACATTCATAAAGAAGACGTTCCCTCCCCTCCCCGCTTCTTCTAATACCTTCTACTTTTGTTGAGATTCTCAATTATTCTCGACAAGTTACTCGTGTATATCCCTCACGCTCTTTATTTTTACCACTACGCGGAGCATTTTTCTTAATCGTCCAAGACACATACTTTACACACATACACACACACACACACACACACACACACACACACACACACACACACACACATACACGTCCTTCTGACTCAGGTCGTCTTTTGTTTCCACTTCTGCCAAAGTCACAATACTTGTCGAAGCTCAGTCGTCTTGACGATTGTCGCCATCTCACCCCAACGCACATCATCCAACAGGAGTCAACAGCAGTCTTTCTCGTCTCGGCAGGAAAACCACGAGAAAGTCTTTTAGACTGCCGCCGCAATTGGCTCAGAAAGACACACGCACACGCGCACACACTCCATAGTCGATCGTCTTCTCAACCGCCATCGCCATGGAGCTCCTCGAACTTGTCGAATACGAGCCCAGCACTCGACCATTCCAGTGCGATTGGGAGTCATGCAACAAGGTATGTACTGCTCAGCTCAGCTCGGCAATGAGAAGGTTTCGAAGCTAAATTGGCATCACAGAGCTTCAACCGCAAGTCGGATTTGCAAAGACACTACCGCATTCACACCAACGAGAGACCGTACACATGCACTACCCCCGGCTGCGGCAAGAGCTTCATCCAGCGAAGCGCATTGACTGTCCACATCCGAACTCACACTGGTGAGAAGCCACATCAATGCCAGCACGTTGGCTGCGGGAAGCGCTTCTCGGACGTGAGTCTCGTCCAAATCTGCAGCCCTACTCGTGTATTATTCTGTTGACTAATGTGGCCCTCTTTAGTCCTCCTCACTCGCACGGCACAGACGCATTCACACCGGGAAACGCCCGTACAAATGCGCTCACGATGGATGCCTCAAGAGCTTCTGCAGGAAAACCACAATGGTCAAGCACCAGAGACGCTCCCACCAGCGTGGATTGCATCCCAACGACATCCTCGACGACTGCACCTCAGAATCAGACATGGGCGAGTCGCCCTCTACCCCCGGACAGACGATGGCGTGGCCTATGCAAGGAGCAATCACTCACCCGGCCATGGCTGCCCACGGGCACGCAATGCACCGGGCCGCCACCTTTGCCGACTTTGGCCAGCAAATGTACCCGTATGCCATGGCTCAGCAGATGCCGTCACGTCACAGTCTGCCACCCTCCGAGGCCCAAGAGCAGCAGCAGCAGCAGCAGCATCATCATCATGGTCAGGAGCCAAGCATGCAGCAAATGATGCATCGCAACGCTGGCATGCCTCAGCAGCCATTCTACATTATCGACCAGAATAACCCTGGCATCGCGACAATGAACACCAATATGTCGGCGGCGTACCAGATTCCGCGCCAGCACGTCGACCGACCTTCTCTCGAGGTGGCGTACAGCAACGGCAGCATGCCTTCGCTGACCAGCAGCCCTGCCAGCTTCTCTCCTGCCTCTGGACACAGCCCTGCCATGCCGGACGGGCTGTACACGCACCAGACCACCTCTGCCGCCACATACGGCCTGCAAGGCACGCCAGCAATGGAAGCACAAAATAACATGGTGTCGTACACGCAGCAAATGCAATCATCACAAGGCACAGATTCGGATGGCGAATGGGCCTACCAATATCACGCACCTGTTGATGTCACCACCATTGGACAAATTCCCGCCTATGGCACCGGAGTCTACGACATGTACTCGGGACCCAAAATGGAATCAGACGATCCGTCCATGCAGCTCCCGAGTTCTCGAATCGAGACGATGTGATGAGCGGATCCTCATTTTGCTTTTCCATTTCTTAAACCTTTTTACCTGTTACTATTTTCCTAACCCAACACTGGCAAATCAATCCTGAGTTGATGATGATGCCAGTTGTAAACTGTATAATCAAGCACTGCACAATTACCTCGCATCTGGGTGGGATTATTTGGATATAATTATATGCATATTACTGCACGGGCGGAGATACCACTTGAGAGTCAAAAACTCAAGTTGTCTTTTTTTTTTTTTTTTCTATTTTCTATTTCCTTCTGTTCAACAAGCGCAAATCGTTTCCTTCCCCTGGATGGGATGTACTACTAGATGTACTTGAAAAGAATACTGGGCAGTGGAATGGCTCTACATTGATAGGTCTGGGGTCTCTTTTTTTTTTTTATAATTTACTACTCAATAACAAAATCACTGTGTTGTTTGAATTTGGCTACGGTTTCACACTGCGGAATTGTCACCTTGAGAACCCTGACGATGAAAATTGGCTGATGTCAATGTTTCCCAATGACGACAGAAGTACGACACATGTCTTGGTAGACTGCTTAATCAAGGGGTTTCCAGCTCGTAGCGTTGGTGGGACAAAATCGGGGCGCGGACCACGGCCAAATCTGGCCAGCCGTTGGCATCGATGAAGAACGAGTCAGTTTGGCATGGCGGTCCTGTCTCGAAGACGGAGAAATGAGTCTTGTGTGTGGGAGAAACATGGGATGAGCATTGACTTTTTTTTTTATGCGGTGAAGCGCGACTCGGCGTCACATGCTGCACATACACCCTCTTTGCTGCGCAGAAACGTAAATATGCCAAAGGAACGATATGCGCCTATTGTAGACTGATGACGTTTTCTGCGCAGAAAAGTGTTCTAGAAACACGACATTCCTCATTTGAAGAAAAGACGAGGAGAACCAAAACAAAGGCCCTTGCGCTGATGATAATGAAAAAGTGAAGGATCAGAATCATGCCAGCGCACAACATGAGCAGCTTTCTAATTGTATTCTTCCGGTCTTTTGCGCTTGATTAAAATGAGGAACATAAACAAGCGCCCGAGTCATGCCAAGACGACCGACCGACCGACCACCTTGTCCCTATTCTATTCTTGGACCGACCACCAAAAACACCAAATTGACTGCGTCCAGTGCCTGAACACGGAAATTAAAGAGAAATAAAAAAAGAAGGTTGCCTCGTCTCATACGACAGACAGATAGCAAGCAAGCGCACTGGTAAAACTCGCACGGAAGAAAAATCTTGGCAACGTTCAGTTTTTTTCTGAAACGGCCAAAAAGACCCATAATTGATTGGGTCAGCTTTTTTCTTGTTTACCAGAGCACGAGTGTTAGTACCGTGGCGTGTCGGCGTACGTACGTCGGAAACGGGGAACGAATGAGAAGAAAGACTTACTTACGAATCACATCATGGGTGGCTGTGTGCTAGCCTCGTTTCATTTTTCGGCGTGGCTAGACCGGACATGGTATGGGTGGTTTGGCGGTTTGGTGTTCAAGTAGTGAGGTAGTGTGGTGGGTGTACTTTGTAGTAAATGAAAGGGAGAGGGGGGGTAAAAGCCGGAAGTAGATGAAGTTTTTCTTTTTTTTTTTTCCCTTTGGGATGGTTAGGTGTCTTTTGTGTACGTCATAGGTTTTAGGGAGGTTGTTTTTGCGTGCTTGTTACATATCAAGGCCAGGGAGTGGCGTTTTGTGTGTTTGTGTTTTTTGTCGGATGTTGATCGATTCCAGTGAGGGTATGATGCAATTGAGGCGTTGTGGACTTGAAAGCGCTTCTTCGTAGGTGACGACGATCTTGGTTTTTTTTTTCATCAGTGCTTTGATTTTTCTTGGACCACGCCCCCTGCGTTGGTTTCGCGTCTTGTCGTTGAGGGGGAAAGGGAATGAAGTGTTTTCTTTCTTTTACTTTTTGGGTCATTGGAATGTTGATTTGGGTCTTTTGAGGTGGTTTTCTACGTTAGGTGCGCGCGACTTGTTTGTGTGTGAGGAGAGTTTTCTTTCTTCTTTCTTCTTTCTTACTCTCCGCGAGGATGCTGTATGCAGAGCGAATTCAAGAGTCGTTCATGCTTCAGCGCGTGCTGGACCCCGAGAATATTGCACGCAAACATCAATCTTGAACCCGCACTCCGTACAGTGACGTATGTATGTGTGTCGATTTATTTACTTATTTTTTCCCCCAATGAGACGGTAACCTTGTAAATTTACAGTTGGGTGCTAAGGTAGGTACTGGTCTCTAGACGGTTTAGTAGTCGCTTTAGTCCCGAGAACTCTAGACTATTCAAGAGGACCCTTTATTCCTTCTTTAAACGTGGAAAACGGGGAAGCCAAGTTTCGATTAACTTTGACGGCAAGACTACTGCCGTCACGGATGCATGCCTTGCCAAGTCGGGAATCGTCGTGGGCAGTGTTGGCCGAGATTCATCACGGTTGGAATGTTGAAGCAAATCGGCCATTTCTGCTAGTCCAGTATACCGTACTGAGTGTACCTTCGGCTACTGTGATTTACTTGATTCGTATGATACCCTATTCTCCTAGAGTGAAAGGAAAAAGTCCGGATGGCACGGCTATCATGGCTCTTGACGAGATGCCGAGATGGATAAACGACCCTGGTCAGAAGGAAGAATTGCATTCTCGTCCAGAGTCTTGATATTGTAACATGCTGTGGTGTGCAATCAACGTGGCAACGCTGTTGCTGTTGACGAATAAGAAGACGCGCAAGGGCCTGTTTGGTTGCCCTCGAAATGCATGCAGCTTCCGCCCAACAGACCTCGCCAAAATTTCTCCCCCTTGGCTGTCCGTGATGCATCATGCACTTATTCTGGGCTAAAATATGGAAAGCGATGCTGGTCCCCTGAGCCATCCCAATGGCGACTCATTTGCGCCCTGGCAAGTCATCAGTTTCACGTTTTCATCTCACAACACCGACTCGCAGCTAGTCATCATGTGTGCCCAGGTTCGCTTTGTCCTCCAACTATCCGAGACCAACTTCGTCGACACGTCCCCGGAGCTTCTTCAAAGATATCTCTTTTTTTTGCACGTCGCTGAAAACTTTGAGCTCGATGGATACACCGTCGACGACTTTTACGATTGGGCCGCCGAGCCTCTTTTCCCCGTGTTCCATGCGATGAAGCCTTCGACCAACGTGTGTAAACGGTCTGTACAAGACTTTCTCGCACCAGAAACACACCATTACAAGATATGCGGCTTCGAGGCAAGATTGGTGGCGGAGCCTACATCCCCTGGCCCAGAAAATGGCTCTAAATTTGGCACGCCCTTGAATCGCGAGTGTTGCGCAAAGTGGCCGTCCTATTTTCCATCCGAGATCTGGATCCATCAAGAAAATGGACGGCGAGGTCCTCCTTCTTATATACCAAGGACGGTCCTGCTGCCGGATGGTACCAAGGCCTTTCTCAAGATGATGCGTCTGGGCGACAACTGGAGTCTCCGACAGGAGCTGACAAAGTATGAGGCCATACGAGAGGCGTCTTTCGAAACATCGCTCCGCGTCCCGCGCTTATTGGGACTCGTCAGGGACGAAGCCGGTTTGGTCTATGGCTTGCTGCTCACCCAGGTCGACTGCGGCGGCAAGACGCTGCCATGTGCCGTGCGGCCAGAAACACCAGAAACGCTCAAGCAACAATGGATTAGACAGATCCGGGACACAGTTTCCCGGCTTCATGCTGCCGGAATATGTTGGGGCGATGCCAAGCCAGGCAACGTCCTGATCGACAACGACATGAACGCCTGGCTGGTGGATTTTGGCGGCGGGTATACTGAGGGATGGGTGCCCAAGGCGTTGGCCGACACAATCGAGGGCGATGTCGAGGGCTTGAACAGATTGGAAGAATTCGTCAAGGAGCCCTGAAAGCATCACAGCTTAGTTGCAAGCAATGTTATTCTCCACGCGGCATGGCGGAGCATCTTGGCGAGCTTGGAGCAATCACCTTCCCACGCGCCAGGTAGTAATCATCATCATCACCATCATCATGATTTTAATTGCAATCTCTACTTCGTGTTCGAGTCAGCACCGTGACTCATCGCCGATATTGGCGGTTCGCTAGTGACGCATTTCTGCATGACAAGGAATATTCTGAAAGTCACACGGTGGTTGGGAGAAAGCAAAGGAGCATCTCGGAGCCTGACGCATCTCTGAAATAAGGGGCAGCAACTGTCGAGCAAAGTCTCTGGTGGCTTGGGAGAGAATAGTCAAAGCATCAGCGTCAAGTGAGCCAAGGTTGTTGGAGTGGCATAAGAGTTCGTATACATGTGAGTTGACCACGTATTGCAATGGATGCCTGGAAAGATGATGTCACGGGATGGAATTTCCATCCCATCTCTGATGACTAAGAAAGGGGCGCCCACCCACTGAACACTCCACGACCAAGCAAACACGCACGACGCCGCGCAGCGTCGGGCCCGCCTTCAGAGTCAAGTGGCGTCAGTATCGTTCAACGGCCGTGGCATCGTCATCCGTCGGCAGCGCCTCAGCTCAGCGATTTTCAACAGCAGCATCCGCATCATGGACTTTTTTCTTTAGACGGGCATCATCTGGTGATACAGCCCGGGCCACACCCTGCAGCCGCCTTGTCTGCAGTCTCCGCGAGCGAGCTGAAACAGGAGAAAGGAAAGAGAAAAAAAAAAGGTCGGATCCACTTCACGACGAAGCGGTATCGTCTTCTTTCTCCTCTACTCTGTTTTTGCTTGCTGCGCACATCGCCGTCGTCTGGCGTTGACTTTGGCGGTGACTTTGGCGGTGACTTTGGCCATGGCTTTCTTTGGGCTTCCAGTTCGTCAGACCATAACCAGAGCTTCCTTCCATCCTGACTGTTTGCTGACCCGAACCCCCTAGAGGATAGCGCCGGCTGCTTCAGGGGCAGCATTGCCATCATCCCTCGCTGAAGCAGCCATGACGACCCAGAGGCGGTGGTTCGCTCCCGGTCTCACAGCGCAAAGGCTCGGATGCAAGGCTGTTTCCGATGTGCCGATTCGAGCTCTGGTCCAGCCGCTATCCACCAATACGCGCGCCTTGCCGACGACAAAGACACCTTTCGCAGCTCGAAACGCCGTCACAACTCTAACGCGAGTCGGATTGCGGACCGACAAGCCCATCCTCTTCCTGCCCTCATCCCCGCTGGGCCTGCGCGGGCTGACATCAATGTTCTCGGTCAACCAGCTGGCCACGGGCCAAACACGACGCCGACACGCCAGCATACAAAAAAGGGGATTCGGTACGGCATTCGGGTCATCGAATGGCATATCACGCCAGCAGTTGGCTACGGTCGAGGAGTCGGCGAACCGGAATCCTGGAAATGCCAACATGCAAAATGCCTTCTACCAGCTCCTGCTGAGAGCCAACATGCCCGGCATTCTGGTTGAGCGTTACCAATCCGGCCGCTTCGCCACGAGTGCGGCGGCAGAAGACGCATACAAGAAAGCCCTGGCGGCCTTGAACGCGGGCACCAATGCAACCGCCGGCCCGCCGGCCCCGTCAGGCTATGCCAGGGGGCAGTGGGCAGCTCAGGAACAGGCCATAGCAAACGCCGCGATATCTAACAGCTCGTACGGCAACGCATCCAAAGGCGGCAAGGGTGAGCCGATCCACGTCGTCGTTCAGGAATCGACACGCTCTCTCATCTTCCGCTGGGTCAAGTTTTTTGCGACATTTGTTGTCGTGACGTATCTCTGCTTTGCTGCCGTCACCATCCTCATCGAAGCTCTGAGCACCTTCCGCCGCGGGGCTGGAGGCAAGACCGACTCCGAGGTCAAGGCTGAGAAGCAGACGACTCGGTTCAATGACGTCCATGGATGTGACGAGGCCAAGGAGGAACTGCAGGAAGTCGTCGAGTTCCTGAAGAACCCGGAGAACTTCTCCGACCTGGGCGCCAAACTCCCAAAGGGCGTCTTGCTGGTCGGCCCTCCCGGCACCGGCAAGACTTTGCTTGCTCGTGCCGTGGCTGGCGAGGCCGGTGTGCCCTTCTTCTACATGTCAGGCAGCGAGTTTGACGAGATCTTTGTCGGTGTCGGCGCCAAGCGAGTGCGAGAGCTGTTTGCTGCTGCCAAGGCAAAGTCGCCCGCCATCATATTCATCGACGAGCTGGACGCCATCGGCGGCAAGCGGAACCCTCGAGACCAGGCTCACGCCAAGCAGACGCTTAACCAGTTGCTCACCGAGCTGGACGGGTTCGACCAGGACACAAACATCATCATCATGGGCGCGACCAACTTGCCCAACCTGCTGGACAAGGCTCTGACTCGACCCGGCCGTTTTGATCGCCACATCAATGTCGATCTTCCCGATGTGCGCGGTCGCCTGGCCATCCTGAAGCATCATGCCAAGAAGATCAAGGCGGCCCCCGACGTCGATCTGGACGCTGTTGCCGCGCGGTCTCCGGGCCGTTCCGGCGCCGAGCTGGAAAACATGCTCAATCTCGCGGCTCTTCGGGCTAGTAGGGCTCGGGCTTCTGTCGTTTCAAAGGAAGACCTGGACTGGGCATTTGATCGAGTCACAATGGGATCGGACAGGAAGTCAATGGTAGTTACGGAGAAGGAGAAGGAGATGACTGCCTATCACGAGGCTGGCCATGCTCTGGTACAACTCTTTGACAAGGACAGCTCCAGCAGGCTCTACAAGGTCACCATCCTGCCCAAAGGACCTTCCCTGGGCCACACCGCCCAAATACCGCAAATGGACAAGTACTCGTACACCGCAGCAGAGTACATGGCCAACATTCGCGTCCTCCTGGGGGGCAAAATGGCCGAGGAGATGAGATTTGGTGACGACAAGGTCACCTCTGGGGTGTCCAACGTAAGTCATGACGCGACACAACGCGCCCCTCCTCTTCCCCCCTCCTCTTCCCCCCCCGCGGACTGCTTTCTCGGATTTGAATAGGCGAGGAGATTGCTGACATCTGAAATGTGGCAGGACTTGGAAAGGGCGACGGATTTGAGCTTCATGATGATTACCAACTTTGGCATGTCCAACGCCCTGGGACCCGTCGAGTACGGCAGACGGTACGAAAACCTGAGCTCCGAGACCCGATCCGTCATCGAGCAAGAGGTCCAGAAGACGCTGAAGAAGTCGTACGAGGACGTGAGAAGGATTCTGACGGAGAAGCGCAAAGAGCTCGACCTCTTGGCCCGCGCCCTGGTCCAATACGAGACGTTGGACAAGAACGAGGTGGAAATGGTGATTCGGGGCGAGAAGCTGCCGGGACGGACCATTGTGCCCAAGGGCCCGCTGATTCTGCCCATTCCCTCAGAAACGCCCCAGCCTCCAGGTCTCGGCCACGTTCCGCAGCCGCAGCCACCAGAGTCGGAAGTGCCGCCTCCTGTGCAGGCAGATTCGTCTGAGGCGGACTAGTTGATGTCAAAGGATGACATTTGGCAGGTCATTAATCAAGACGGAAGAAGAAGAAGAAGAAGAAGAAGGGGGAAACACAAGTACATGCGCTGCGCACGAAGGGGGAGCACACAACCCGTACATGATGAGGACAGGCGGTTGGATCGGTCTCGAGGAGGGGGGGGGGGAGGGGGGAAGCTCTGTCATGCTTTTT
>JMQE01001840.1:0-10887 GCA_000731825.1 Hypocrella siamensis | reverse complement strand
TTTTGCCGCCCCACGAGCTTTAATCCGTCGTCATCGGTCATTCTTTTTTTTTTTTTTTTTTTTTCCCTTCTTGTCACCTCCAAGACGATGCAGCGCAGTATCTGCAGACTCGGTTCCAAGATGGTCGATTCTAAACTCATCTGTACGTTTCCATTGTTTCTCTGCCCCTTCCCGCGGGTTATTTGACACAGCGAGAAAAAGAATTTGAACAAAAAAAGAAACTCATATACCCTGCGTGGGGAAAAAAAAACAGTCGCTCCGCACGGGCAAGCTTCGCAATTCACCAAGAGCACGCTGAGCAGGAAAGACCTGGCGGGATCGCCGACGGCCCAGTTCGCGCAGTGGTTCGGCGAGGCGCAGTCGCAGTCGGACCCGGAGCTCGAGACGTGTGCGCTGGCGACGGCGGAGCTGCCGTCGGGCCGCGTCTCATGCAGGATGGTCTACCTCAAGGAGCTCGACAGCCGGGGCGGGTTCGTGGTGTACTCGAACTGGGCGACGTCGCGCAAGGCGGCGGACCTGAGGACCAATCCTCACGCGGCGCTCACCTTTTACTGGGGCTCGATGCAGAGACAGGTCCGGGTCGAGGGGAGGGCGGAGCGGACCACCAGGCATGAGAGCCAGGTCTACTTTGACACGAGGGTGAGGGGGAGCCGGATCGGGGCGTGGGCCAGCAGGCAGAGCGAGGTGCTGGTCCCGAGCGAGGGCCGGGGGCAGGAGCATGACGGTGACGAGCCTGACGACGGGAGGCGCGCGTTGGAGGAGCGCGTGGCGCAGAGGGAGAGGGAGTTTGACGGCGTTGACGACATCCCCGTGCCCGAGTTCTGGGGTGGCCTGCGCATCGTGCCGGACCGCGTCGAGTTTTGGCAGGGCAGGCAGAACCGCTTGCATGATCGCTTCGTCTACGTGCGCCGTGGGGAGAAGGAGGAGGATGCGTCGGCGGCGGGTCATGGCGCCGCCCATGACGACTGGGAGATTCAGAGGTTGAGTCCTTAGCTCCTCGAAACATTTTTTTTCGGACAGTACACGCCTGGTTGGTCAAGCGGCTCGATTACGTAGACAAGACAGAAGTTCTCAACGGCATTGTTTCACTGTGGTCCGTAATGTGGCATCTCGGTGAGGCATCAGACGTCTCTCTCTTTATTGCTTGCTTGGTCCATGAATCTTGTGGCCATATATGGCAGTTGCTCTGGCCGACAAGACGGACACGGACGCAAAACCCAGTTTTTGACAGAAGAGAATAGGAAAAACAAAAAAAAAAGAGTGCAGTGCGCCGCGCTCGCCTAGAGTGCCTTCGTTCCGTGCCAGCCAAAAAAAGAAGACGAAGAAGAACGAATCAGAGAAAATCGCTGCCAAATGGTATCCTTTCTCGGTATCCTAGCCTTCCCAACGCCAGAGTCATGGTACGAAAAATAGAAGAAAAGAAAGATAAGAAGAGAATAGAAAAGAAAACGGCCTGATTTTGTCCTCAAAACCAAGCATGGGATTAATAACTCCTAACCCCAAAGAAACAGTGAAGATGGAGAGACGAGGGGCGCCGTCGTCCATCAAGAGTAGGAAGCCTCGACAATGGCTGGAGAAGCCAAGGGAGGAGTGAGCGAAAGGCCGAGCCCGCCGGCGATGCTGCTTGCGCTCCTCCTCGTCGACGTCTCGGACCGGTCGCGGCTCTGGGCAAAAGGGCGGTCTCCCTCGGTTTCGCCGGTGGTGGTGACGCTGTCCGGCGGCGAAAGCTCCCTCTCCCTCCCCATCTTTCTTGCCGGCCAGCTGGGCTGCGTACCGGCAAGCTGCATGTCCGTCATGGCGTCGGCCAGGCAGTCCTCTTGGCACAGGGGCATGATGCGGTAGTTGAGGCTCTCCATGATGCACCGCTCCGTGACGTTGAGCTGGTCGAGCGACCAGGTGCCTCGACCCCAGACGTCGCGGTAATGCTGTGCCACGTGGAGCGGGTCCTCGGTAAACTTGACGGCGATGACCAGAGCCGCGAGGATGATGACTTCGGGCGGGACCGAGTCAATATGCGGCGTCTGATGCAGCGGGCACAACAGGCGCCACGCCCGCGCAAACTTCTTGTCCAGGCTGTCGAGGATGCACACGGCCAGGGCCACCGTCTCGATGGGCAGGTCGGCTCGGCTCAGCATAGCCTGCACCACGAGCACAGACGCCGGAGTCAGGGATGCCGAAGACGGGATGAGGTTGACCAAGTGAATCGCGGGACCTGGGGCGACGAGTTAGCCATAACGGATCAAGGCTTTGGAGGGGAAAAGATACTGACCTTGGAATTTCTCCTTGACGGGCTCCCCATCAACTGTGCTGCTGTTGCCCAACAGCACCTTATCCACCCTGTATGTGGGAGGAGGCGTCGGGAGGTTCGAGAGCGGACGATAGGTAAAGTAGGTGCCCGTGTCATCGTCGTCGTACGCGACCTCATCGTCGACGGCAACAACTTGTCTGGCGTCGAGAGACATGGTGGTGATGGTGGGTGATGTGAGCATGTTTTAATAATTCGGTAGTACAGGCACGAGAGCCATTCCCATCAACAAAGAGAAGGATAGATGATGATGTGAAATGAAGAGGATCTTAATGACGCCGAGTGATATACGGGCATTGCTTTCAATCCTCTCCTTCTCAAGACCGGTCAAGAAGCAAGGGTCCAAGTTATTATAGAAGAAAAATGAGTGAATGGATGAGGGAAAGGGAAAAAAAAAATAGAAAATTTAAAAAAAAAAATAGAAAAAGAGACCAGTCGACGCCATGGCAGTGAATTCAACAGCCTCCGTCCTCCTCCTTGCTCGAGTCAACACGATCCGCCGGCGGCCAGATGCTTGCCTGTGGTCTGTGCGAGCTTGGGCCCGGGTGGAACCCCAGCCGCCCAGGGGACCGTTGCCGTTTTGGTTTTAGTCCCGACAGGCTCCATCCAGGAATTGATCGTCAGGAGGGTGAGCGAGCGAATTGGAGGGATTCTCTGCGTCGAGCCGACAAACCTTTTGTCCTGTGGCGCCTTCCTTTGGGTTGGCAGTTACATTGCACAGGAGCACAGCACTGTTCGGATGGGGCTCCCTTACCTCGTAAAATTGCATGCGCCCGGCCGATGCCAATCTCGCTCCCTCGTCGTATACAGTAGTGCCCGCCTTGACGTAAAACTACCTGCTCCGCTACTGACTCCGCAAGGGAGCGTCTGTGCTCGATATAGCATCTTCATTCCGGTCCGTCCGTGGGAGGCAGCCACCCACAGACGTTCGCGCGAGGCCGGTACGAGGTACAAACTTGCATGTACACTGCCAGCGGCCACGCTTCTTGCCTCGACGCTTGACTCGCCAGCCACTGGTGCAAGCCACCACCGCGAGGTAATCCCGATGGCAGCGCCGCTGGGCTGGGGGCTGGAGCTGGGCTGGGGCTGGGCTGGGGCTGGAGCTGGGCTCGATTGGGCTCGACTGGGCTGAAAAAAAAAAAAAAAAACTCTTCTTCCTCTTTTGCCTCTTTCTTTCTCTACCCTTTACTTGGGTCGTATTGCTCTCTCTCGCTTTGGGCGCAATGTCATGCCCTGCATCATCATGCCTGCATGCCGGATCATGCTGGGTTATGCTGGGTTACATGCGATCCTTCGCCCCCTGTTCCTTGTCATGCGGCCATTTTTCCCCCCATGGCATTTCGTCATTCCGCTATCCACTTCCCCCCACCCCCTGAATCTCGTTCGTGGTGCACGCTAGCATGGCACCATTTGTCTTTTTTCTTTCTCGCATACCGGCATGTGGAGGCTTAAGGCTCGAGACCTTGCTTCCAGCCGCAGACCCTACGATTTCAGGCCAGCGTCCAGGGAGAATCTAAGGCAAACCACCACCCGAGGCATTTGGGTAGTACCTGGTATGTAATGTACCTGATTACGCACCTTGGCAGGTGAAACCACCTTGGCTACACATATGCGATGCTGGGTACTATATTTGGCGCAGTCCCCTGCCACCGCCACAGCCGGCATGGGAGCTGACAGTTCCGGCCTGACATGTGCATGTCTGAAGAAGCGAACGTACGTCGAAATTGAACACGAATTGCGGCATGACGGCATAAACTGATGACCGCCATGAAATCTTCTCCCCAACGATATGCGGGTTTGCGAGTGTTCGGACCTCTGGCTCTCTTTTGAAGGGAGAGCATATGACTTTCGTTCGTATCTCGCCTTTTTTTTTCTGCCTTGTTCTCTCACCTGGCCGAGACACATTCCCGAAAATAGCCAGGACGTCGTGGCCTTGGCGGATGCCACGTCACTTGATGCAACCTCACGCGCGCTGGTGCCTTAGGCAAGCGATCTCGTCCCAGCCGCGTGTGTCTTTCCCAACAGGGCAGCCGCACACGTGCTGCGCGTGCGAGCTGACAAAGCCGATTCATCATTACGTACACCAGTAATTCAGTACAATATATATGTATTTGGTATGTACAGACGCCACGACCGTCCAAGCGGGCGAGGAAACATGCTTCTGGGTTTCCCTTGTTTCCCCAGCGTTCGGGCTCGGCACGGATCTCATTGCCGTTGGGTCAGCTTCACCGCAACGAACAGCAATGAAATTACTCATGTCCGATTGGATTCCACCATTGCACGTCAACACCGACAGTGTGATTCGATAGCGCCAAGGCGCTAGCCTGTCCATCGCCATCATCTCTTATTAGTCACGTGTCCTCATCAATATAGTACCTACATGTATGTACATAGGTACCTACTAGGTAGTATGTACTGTACGTCGGACCGTTGGTACTGCTGTGCTGCCGCGCTGTGCTGCTCTTTACCGACAACATCTGACAGATGTACATGAGCACCTCCCACGCAGGTAGCACTGCACCGGAAGGAACTTGTCAGGGTATCGATCCAACGAGGAAAGTTTTTGGGGTTTACAACTCCAGGGTGCTCGCCGGAAAAATGCCTCCTCAATGCAGGGGTTCATATTGTATGATGGCCATGATAACACCAGGCCAGCATCATGATAGATCATGTTCGAAATTGCACTGTCATGTCAAAGACACAGATATCGACGTCTCATTTCTTTATCCTTTTGGTTTCTGGTGTCTCGTCGCTTTTATGAAATCCCAGCCATTCACCTAGTATGCCACCCGGTTTCGGAACAGGACACTCGCGCCGCCGCCGCCGGGCTCGTTCTGATGCGGAATCCGCGCAGTCATCCGTACTTTGATTGAATTCTACGATGCCATCGTGATTTCCTGAGCCCAATTCTCGTTGCCTCCATCTTCTCCGCTTTCCGTTCTCGTCCACAATCACGTCCCCGTCGGCATACTTTGTTCGCGGTACCGGACATGGAAGCAGATGCGGCAACGCAACGACGAAGAAGCTGGCCATGACGGCCGTCGCAAAAAGGGACGAGGTCATCCGCGACCTGGGATGTAGGTGCGGTGGTGGCATGGATCCAGGTGAAACTGTTTCAATCGCCGGCGTCGGATCACAGGATCGAGGACGGGTTCGGTTGGCAAGTTAGCACGGAGATGAGATAAGAGGAGACGGTCTCTAATCGGCGACTCACATGAATCATGACACACAAAGCGGGCAACATGTTATCGTGAAAGTATTGTCGAGGAGAAGGCAGGGACAAGAAAGAGAGAAAAGACGAAGAAAAGCTTCGCACAGCGACGAAAAGCCATGCTGATTCCGACGTCTCCCATTGGCTGCCATGAGGGAGCTTCCGAGCGAGCGGTCAAAGGCGGTCAGGAACGGCAAAATAAAGTGCCATCCGATTACCATCTCGGAGTTTGTGGGGCGGCTGCTTTGAGGCCCATCACCACGACATTGGACACACATCAATCAGCCCGCGGAGACGAGTATTGCTTGAGTCGGGCTCATGACTATTTCTCTCAAGTTAAGGAAATCGTATCGCTGGAGAGAAGATCTGTGCCTCTATATGTTTTCCTTCTTTTCTTCAGGATACATTGTGCGCACAACGATAAAAAGCACATGAATGCCCGTCGTTTGATCCAGTCGTGACTGCCACAAGTGCGACGACGCCTCAAGTGCCCTCATCGAAAGCACCATGAGTGATCTCGACAAGTTCGTTGCAGCTTCTGGCAGACCCTCCCTGCTGCCAACATCAGACTGTCTGCAGCTGGCATCGCTGACATTTTGGGCTCTGCAGAGCTATCGCACAGCTGCGCGCGTGCCGGCCCATCCCCGAGCCCCAGGTCCGAGAGCTCTGCCATCGAGCGCGGGAGCTTTTGATTGAGGAGGGCAACGTCGTCACCGTCACGGCACCCGTCACAGTATGATCAGGACCAAGAAAACGTTTCCTTTCAGATGGACCAGTAGACACTCATGAGGTTGAACAATCACAGATATGCGGCGACATTCATGGCCAGTTCCATGACTTGATGGAACTCTTCCGAGTCGGCGGCGATGTGCCTGACACGAATTACCTGTTCATGGGTGAGACTCCCAACATGCAACGCTGTCCACCCCTTGCTACTCATGGTGCTGATTACGTTGCACGACCAGGTGATTTCGTCGATCGCGGTTTCTATTCTCTCGAATCGTTTCTCCTGTTATTATGTCTAAAGGTTCGATACCCAGATCGCATGACGCTGATCCGCGGCAACCATGAATCGCGGCAAATAACGACTGTCTACGGTTTCTATGACGAATGTCTGCGCAAGTACGGCAGCGCCAACGTTTGGCGGTACTGCTGTGATGTGTTTGACTACCTAGCCCTGGGAGCCATCGTGCTCGGCGCATCCAACACGCTGTCGTCTGGGTCAGAAGCAGTCGATGACGAGACGGAGATCGAGGTGTGCGACCAGACCGGCACGACCATGAGTCGTTTTCCTCGCGCGAGAGAGGACAGGCCCGGCAGCAACTCGCAGGAACACCAGGCCCCTAACGGGGGGGACGGGGGAAGGACAGGTCCTCCGGGAACAGGCGCCTCGGGCTTCAGCAACGGCAGCACGGGCAACCCGGACGGGGCTGTGCTCTGCGTCCACGGCGGTCTCAGTCCGCTGATTGACTCCATCGACAAGATACGCCTGATCGACCGCAAGCAGGAGGTGCCTCACGAGGGCGCCATGTGTGATCTGCTGTGGTCAGATCCGGACGACATTGACGGCTGGGGGCTCTCGCCCCGCGGTGCAGGCTTCCTCTTCGGCGCCGACATCGTCAGGGTCTTCAACCACCGCAACAACCTGAGCCTGATTGCGCGGGCGCACCAGCTCGTCATGGAGGGCTTCAAGGAGATGTTTGATGCCACCATTGTGACGGTCTGGTCCGCCCCCAACTACTGCTACCGCTGCGGAAACGTGGCCGCTGTGCTGGAGCTGTCAGAGGACAACTCGGGCGCCGCCGTCTTCTCACGCGACGACTTCCAGGTGGACGCGAATGGGGACGGGAGCCAACTGGCGACGCGGCCGGCCAGACGGTACCGTGTCTTTCAGGCAGCTCCCCAGGATTCCAGGGGCATGCCGGCCAAGAAACCCGTTGCCGACTACTTTTTGTAATGGATCCTTTTTTTCTCCTTTTCTTTATATTTTTTTTAATATCTAGCGAGGGATGTTGTCTGCTTGGAGCCTAGGATCTTGTTTTCACCAGCTCCTTTTTTGATAGGATTGCATGCCTTTTCTTTTTTGCCTTTTTCCCGGTTTCCCTTGTACGAAAATCACGATAGCGAGTGACTTGCCGATTCAAAATCCTCTTACGTTACGTCACACCATTCCTCTTCATCTTTGGAAAAATAAAAGCCACAGTTTGACGGCAATACCAAAGAAGAATTCATGTCAGAAGTGAAGTCATCCTCACACCTGTTTGAAAAGGTCGTGGCACGAAAAAGTAGACATTCACATGCACCCATTATTTGTCTTGCTTCTTGGTGACGGCACATGGTGGACTCGGCAGAGAAAGAGAACTGAGATTGGCTCCAACAACGCTCCAGGGATTCCTTTCTTTTCTACCTCTTTTCTACTTCTCTTCTATTTCTTCTTTGCTTCCTCCTCACCTCCTTTCTTTTTCCCTCCTTTCTTTTTGCTTTTATCTGTTCTTGTATTTTCCCCCTCCTCTTGTCTTTCACCCCCCTTTGCTTGTCCTTCTTTACCTCCTTGTGCTCTTCTCGCGTCGTTGGTATTCGCACTTCCCTTCCTAGAGATTCGCTTGTAGGTCTGACACCCGGCTTCTTCATCCCAAACGGGCGAATTGTTGACTTGCTCGACGAAAGTTTGATACTCAAGACACCATTTCTTGAATCGCAGAATTTTACGTCCATACCATTCTTTAACCCGCTCCTTGGAGGCTTCCATATTACTGGGCTTGGATCCAAAAATTCCTTCATTTGCTATCGATATCAATAAAAGCTGACGTTTTTGGCCCTCGTCAAACTCAAACCTTGGGAAAGTGTCAAGACCATAGTTTCTGGAGAGAAACGGGCATTGATCGAAAATGGCACAGGCTTCCAGGGGTTTTTTAAAGTTGTCAGGAGTAAATTCTCCGATCTTCAGGGCTGTAACTACAGCGAGGTCTTTGATTTCGGGGGTGAAACTCGGCTCAAGTCCTGATGACGGCGTTGCGTCTGCTCTTTGGGACGAGGACGGGGCCGGCTCGGTGATGGGAGGATCCTCCGGACGGGCGGCGACATGGGCATCGATGGGTGCGAGGACAGGAGGGGGTGCACGGCTCTCTTGGCTCTTCTCGGTGTTGGCGTCGTTGGCGTCGTTGGATGGATGACTGCCTGGCCTGCTGACATGACCGGCGTCTTGATCTGGAATCTGGTCCTCGCCAGTCTGGTTGGCCATTTCTCGAGCGCGGCCGTGTTCGTCTTGGCCTCCTTGCTGCTCCGGACTGCGGTCTTTTGCTTGAGACTGGTCCTCCTGGCGGATCTGCGAGTCGACTTCTCTCTGTGAATCACCCAGACTCTCTTCGTGCTGAGGAAGCTCTTCGCCGGCATGTTGGTGAGGATGGGTCTCGGACTGCTCGTGAGATGTAATGGGGGACGAGGCCGGGATCACTGCGACCGGGCTTGTCCACTTCAACCTTTTCGGTCTGGGCTTTGCTGCTTCTTCCGGCACGCTGGAGGGTGGAGGGATAAGAGGGCTTCCTTCCGCGGTTTGAGCGCGAGCTTTGTCCTGGTCCTGGTCAGGGTCGGGGGCCGCCGCAGCGAGAAGTCCGGCGGTTTCCTTGAGGGCTCGGTCTGAAGGATACTTGTCCTTTTCCTTGTCATTCTTTCGTGCTGATGCCTGTGTGCGTGACGCAGCCGGGCCACAGTCAGACTGAGCTGCAGACGGCGGCTGATACTGCCGGCCGCTGCGAGTGCAGCCGGCACCGTCGCCAGATGCCTGGGGTGGTTCCTTTGGACAATCGGCGGTTGCGACGTCAGTCGAGACTGTGCTGTTGACGATATGGCTTCGTTTCTGGCGCTTGTTGTTGTTGTTGTTGTCGCGCAGAGCCTCCTTTGCTCCCTTGCTCTTCTTGCCGGGCTGTAATGGTTTCGTACTGCGTTTGGCCGTCTCGCCGTCTTTGCTTGACTGGCCCGAGTGCTTTCGCTTTCTTGCTGCTTGACTCTGCGTGCCTGCTGCTTTGACATGACCTGGCCGGTCACCTGGCACGGGTCCTGAGTCGGCAACGGCCGCCCGAGGCATTCTAATCCGGCTCTGCGTCAGCCGGCCAGCTTGGGGTCCAGCGTCTCCAGCAACCTGACCAGCAGTGTCATGGCTGACGGCGTCTCCTTGCGCACTTTCTGAATTTGCTGCAAGTAAGGCATGCTGGGCGCGGGACTGCGATCGAGTCTGAGCGCGAGTGTGGTTGTGCGGTTGCACCTCCGCCGCTGCATCACTACTTCTCTGTCCCTTGCGCCTCTTGCTTGGCGGCTCACCGAGCAGGCTGTCGGCTGTGGCTTTCCTGGTCGATTTCATACCGCCCGTCTCGGTCTGGGTTGGCTCATGTTTGGATCCCATACTGGCATGTCATACTTGCTTCGGCTGGCAGTGTCACGATGGAGGAGAGAAAGACGGGTGTTGGGTCCAACAACCAGCAAAGGCATGCACGTCTTTTTGTATTATTTCTGCAAAAGAAAAAAAGCCCGTCTCCTCTGTTCGTCTCTGCATCACTGGAAATCGATGAGGGGGCAGGCGCCCTCGTTCTCCTTTGATTGCCTTCTTTGTTCTTGTATGAGAGGAACAAGCATCTTGAGCCTTGGGGCGGCTGACGCACGCCTTGTGCAACATATCTTGCAAAGCAAACCAATCATTCCTCTTTGTTCAGAGCTAACCATGTGACAAAGAAACCGTTTCCAACATTGAGACGGGCGGGTAGGGGTGAATGTATGTGCCGTCTGCGTTTGCCCGCTTTCTCCCTCCTAATCTCTGCGGCGCGTGAATCGCGCGACATGGTTGGGCTCGCGAGAACATCACGTCTACACCTTTTGGTGAATTATGCCCAATTCTCTGTCTCGGCTAGATGCAGTTTCCAAGGTTGGCGTCTCGCATTGCACTGGACTGCAGAAGGCGCCTTGCTCCCGTATTTGCCATACTGGTCGGGCGCGCATGGTTGAGGCGAGTCGTGCCAGCTTGGACCAAGTACTGTACGTACGCAGTTTAAAAAGAAAAAAAAGATTTGATCCGTCATGCATGGCTGTTGTTCCTCGCTGACCGAGCCGTGGCCTTCTCCGCCCGCCCCATGATTATTTTTAGCATCAACCAAGCAGACCAGCCGGTGGGCTGGCTGGCGTGATACGAGGAAAGATGCACATGTTGTCATTCGGGTGCGTTGGGATGGGATGGGATGGATGAATGGCTGGCTTGGCTTGGGGGGGTGCTTAGCCACATGGCCCAGCATAGCCGGGGCTTGATTGGTTTGCGCTGTCTCTCCCTTGCTGCCTTGCTTTTTTTTTTTTTTTGGCGTCCGGGCTTTGGCTTGCTTTTTGGATT
>JMQE01001839.1:0-10889 GCA_000731825.1 Hypocrella siamensis | reverse complement strand
GGGGGGGGGGAAAGGGGAAATGGACGGGCTTACCGGAGGATTCGTGCCTGCCGATAAGGGGCTTGAGAGACTCAAAGTCGGCTTCCCACATGGACACCTCGGACTCGTGAACGCCGTCATGGGCCGTGATATGGGCGGACATGGCGCTGTCGAAGCGATTCAGGAACCGCTGCGCGTCGTACATGATGAGGAGGTCCGTCCAGGCCGAAGACGAGGACGAGGACGAGGACGAGGGAGAAGACTCCAGCGCGGCCTTGGCCTTGACGTCGCTGTGCTGAATCGATGGCGGAGGAATCCCGAGCGCCGCAGACATTCTAATTGATCGAGTGAATCAACAACCCGCTTAAAGGAGAGAAAAAATAAAAAAAAATAAATGAAAAAGAAGAAGGGGACAGCCGGGCGGAGACGGGAGCGTACCGCTGAGCAAGCATGCAGCAGGCCAGCCACGTAGACGAGGCTTCTTCGTCGGTGGCGTGGAAATGCTGGCGCATGCCCACGAGGAACTGGACGTTGTTGCCCCGGCCGGTGTGACAACCTAAGCCCAGAGCCGTGGTCAAGGCAATGTTGGCGAGAGTGGGAGACGGATCCGTGACGAATCGTACGTTTGGCATCGGCCAGGTGCAGATGATCAACAGGGCGTGGATGGCTTCGAGGTCCAGTGCAGCGCCCGATGCCATTCTCCAGACGTCCTTTTCCAGATGCTCCGACAGCAGAGACAGCAGCGACGGCTGCCGAGCGTAGCGCCGGCTGGCAACGTACACGACGAGCCAGAACAGCGTCTCATTGGCTTTGTAGCACTCGTCGGGGTCTTTCTTGCGCAGTACCGGGATGAAGCGATGAAAGTGCGACAGGTATCTGGACACGAGGTGTCAGACGAAAAAAAAAAAAAACACAATGCGTGTCTGTCTACGCAGGTGGCATGTGACGGGGAAAAAAAGCGCACTTGGTGAAATACCAGTCAATGTCCTCACCAGACACAACGAGGCCCCCCAGAATGCGGGCCTCGGTCGGAGTCGTCTTGAGCCGCCGGTCAGAGCTCCGCGTCGAGCGTCGGCTGACTGCTGATGACGACGATGGTGCGGGCAGCGGCGAAGGGACGTGTGAGTTTGGAAGCGCCGGGATGGCAGCGCGAGGGCTCGGCGGCGTCCAGGCCGTTGGAGCTCCGTCGATGGCTGGCCGCACCACCTCTTTGATGCTTCTCAGCTCTTGCTCCAGCTGTTCCAGTTTGCTAGGGTACTCATTTCATTTTAGTCGCTTGTTGACCTCGAGGCCTGTTTAAGCAAAGGGGTGTTTTTGCTTGCTTCCCGGAAAACGAACAGGGCCAACTCCCTTCATCGGTGGCATGATTCCCGGCCCTTATAATTCCTCTCTGGGGCGTCTCACCTTCGCTTTGTGACTCGCTTGTGAGACCTGTCAAAAATACACGATATCCCGAGTTTGCCGCATCGTTGACAGGGCTGGCCGGGAACTTGGCCCCCCCGGCAACGAACCTGCTTTCCTACATCAGCAACATGTGTCTCCATGGAACGACGCTCACGTCACGTAATGACGGTCTTTCTTTTGTACTTGGGGTGCATCAGGGACTCATTTCTCTCCCACCTTTGAGTTGCGGCAATTGACGCACGCAAGGTTGCGCTTCGTCGTCTCTTCATTCCCGGACGTCGTAGCAGACGGTGACGTGGGCGACATCTTCTGCGAATGAGCCTCTACGTGAGATATGTTGTCGGGGCGTCAAGATGTTGAAAACGCCGCATAAGAAACCCCCCCGTCCCGCCTAGTTCTCTCGAATTCGATATGAAGCACAAGGAGTTGTCGGAAACCGTAGTCAGTTGCTGCTGAGTGACAGACATGGCGGGGTGTGAAGAGTTGCTGTCAATTATGATGATGATCCTTGATGCCGGGCAACATCCATGAGCGCACCGGGCATAAAGAGTCCATCATCAGTCTAAAGCCGATGCTGACTACCTACTGTCATCTGATCCGAGGCCGGCGCGGTGACGTTATTTTGAGTTAAAGATTCTGCGTCACGTGAGCCCCTCTCTTCGTGATCGACAATAATTTGTCGACTTTCTTTCTTTCCCCCTTTTTTTTTCTTTTCCCGTCCTGCCATGAGTAAATTGCGGGCCCCTTTCCCCCCCCCCCCCCTTTTGCTTGGAGTAAAAATCTCATCCACGCACTACTGTGTTGTACGTTTTACTTGTCTTTCTTCGATGATGCCTGCTGCTTCGCCTTGATATCGTGACTGCCGTAGCCAGACGTTGCAAATACTGCTGCCAGCTTCCAAAGCACCCATGCAAAGCCGAAAGCCACTGTCGCGGCTGTTCCCAGACCAACCCAAGACCTCGCATACTCCGCCAGGACCGGCACGGAGATCGGCGACGACAATCTCTCTCCTGCTGCCGGCTGTGGATTGGCATGCCAGAAAACCGTCTTCTTGTCAAAGAGCCCATCATAGCCGAGACGACTTCTGTCAAACGGATTGTTGGCAAAGTCAACATCTGCCGATGAGTCGCAGGCCCAGAACACAGCCGGATATGGAATCTCAATATCAACCGTGCCACGTTTCGATGGTTTGAGATAACGGAGATGCAGCGGTACTTGGGCCGTCCACGCCTCCGCCAGATGAGAGCGGGGAGGCGCCAGTTCTAGCAAGACGGCAGAGCCCCAACTGTCCGTCGTGTACGCGGGCGCCTCCAAATCAACCGGCAAGCTTGTGTAGCGTGAGGCTGTCAAGTTCTTGGCCGCCAAAAACAAGGCGTCTGCAAGTTGGTATCGATCAGCGAAGATGGTCTTGGGGAGAGTCAAGTATGCATATGGCGCGCAATGCTCGTCATCCGCGGGCGCCTGATTCGAGCTCAGTCGAAGTTGAAGGATTGGATGCAGGCCCGTTGGCTTGAGAAAGTGGGCGGAGAAGCCAACTTCACTTGATCGATGCCGCGCGGGGAACGAGAACATGGTGCCTGACGGCTCTTTGCTCTCTCCAAGGACCGTAAGCAGGCCAGACACGCCAACTTGGTGCGAATGTTGGTTGGGTGTGACGTCTTTGGACATGATGCCGATTTCAGTCCGTCTTTCTGGTGAACTCCGTACGTTGATCTTTTGCTGCATGACAGGTGACAGTGAGGATATCCGCAGCTTTCCGACCGCCGAGTCCCATGAGATATCCAAACTTGCAGCGTTGGACAACCGTTTCATTGAATTCTGGCAATCTGCATCATCATCCGAGCAGAATTCACGCGCTGTCCAGGTCGTCACGTTTGACGCACTCTCCATCGCCTGGTAGAAAGTGGCATCCGAAGGATTCGCAGATTCGCCTTGGCCAGGGGTTGTAAAGGCCTTTGGGATTTTCAATATCAGATCAGCAAAAACATGATGCCATTGCCCCCCCCTGCTAGGGTAGACCAAACCTTTTCGGACACGCCGTCCAATGGACCGAGGCTCTGCAATACATGGCACAACCTTTGTCTTTGTCTGTCGTCAGCTTTGGCTGCCAATCCACATGGCCAGCTATTTGACTCACACAGCTTGTCTTGCGTTGTCACCATCAGCAAGCGTGTACGTGACGTGTAGCCCCGGCGAGATACGCGAGCTGAAGGGCTCTATAGTTTCGTACGCGAGGGCACCAGCCCATCGAAGAGAGAGCTCTCGGAACTGGGGAAGCTGGCCAGCAATGTCTGCGGGAATTTCGTCCAGGCTCAACGTCAACCTATCCTCTCGGGCCGCTGCTATTGAGGGTCCTTGAAGACCGCTCTGATCTATGTGCAGTAACGCTGGATCAACATGGGCCCCTTCGGAGTGAACAAAGGTAATTCTCTCGCGCATTCTGCGTGGTGGCGCGATCCAGCCTCAGAGGCTTTGAGCCCCCAAAGTTGCAGGTAGGGTGGCTTGGAACGTTGGTGCTCTCAGCGGTTGCTCAGCGGTAGCTCAGCGCTTCCTTGGCGATTCACACGGGCCACGACGGCTTCTTTACCAAGACGGGAATCGGTAGAGACAACGGCGTTGACTTTTGGCCCTTTTTTCCTTTCCAAACCCGTCGAGTGCTTCGGTGTCAGTTTCGAGCAAAAGAGACGCACAAGGGATGCATAGAGGACGGGTCGGGGCGTCTGGTTGGCTGACAGCAGCGTTGCACCCCGGGCCCCGCCCCACAATGAGCATAATCATGAGCTGTACAGAGTACGCAGCGAGTTGTCACCGTGTTACCCTCGCTGTCACCCTCGCTGTCACTCTCGCTCCCTGTTCTTGATATCCCTGTTGAGCTGCTGCAACTCGACGCTCCTCGTTGGCTGCCAACCTGCTCAAGCTAACCATTTCGGGCACCGAGAGCACCAGCGACATGTTTCTGTGGAAGGCACGCTCACTGTACCAATGTACATGTATGTATGTACCTATACTCTACCTTCAGGTGACGATGCAGCTCCCTGGATCGCTTGCAAACAGAGAACATACATATACGGAGTATGAATTTCAGACTTGCCATGCCCAATACATTTGCTTGATTGATTCTCTCCTTTTCTACCCAACGAATCGTGACTTTTTGCCACGTGTCCTGGCGAGTTGCAATGAGAGAGCAGTCTCTCCAACCATTTCGTGTCGTCGCTACCCCAGCATCTGCTCGCAGCATCTGCTAGTCCCGCGATAGCGTCACTGGGCACCAAGCCGCCTCCCCCCAGCCCGACGGCACATCATCAGCTTCACGTGGAGCATCATGGGCGACATTCTGGGCGCACAGCAATCTCTACTGCAACACCATCATCATCATCATAATCGTCAAGAACAAGAACAAGAACAACACCACCACCAGCACCCGTATTACACTATATACTCGAGGCCACCTCACAATGGCCTTGGAGCCAGACAACCTGACGGACCTGTGCGTATCCATACCATAATGTTTGATGCTCTCACTACACGCGCGCTGACATTTTTTTTTGGTCTCTTCTGTCTACAACAAGGCCGCTCATGGCATCCACGATGGGTCCGTGAGGACTGCTACGCATGACATCAGCCGAACAAGCTTCCACGTAAAACACATCGCAGCTTTTGCTCAGAGACTTGAGCATGTTCGTCTTCCTACAGCTCTATGCTTCTTCCCCAACCACTCCATCCGGTGCCAGTGCTGACTTAACAATGATCATGTCTGATAGTCTGCCATGCGGGCGTTTCCCAATACGGGTCGCGCATCACAGAGATATAAACAAGTGCAAGCTCTGCTTTTGCATTGGGGCTCTGATGATCTCTTTGTCTTGCCCGAGCTGGAAGATCTTGAAAAATGTCTGCGCCAAGATTTTGCCTTTGGCACCGATATCTTCGCCATTCCCTCGGAGAACTCCCATTTAGAGCTGATGATGCGTGTTGGCCAGCTCATCAAAGACTATGAATCACAAGATACCCTCTTTCTCATTTACTACGGAGGACATGCTCGCATAGATGAGTCGAGGCAGAGCACCTGGTGCGCGTATGTGTCACCACATCTCCTCTGCTCTTTCCCCCCAGCCCCCCCCAATGACCCCGAAGCAAAACTAACACAAGAGACATGCCAGATCTCGGGACGAATCAACGCCATGGCTGCAGTAAGTATTACCCCAAATCACCACCAACTGGAATGATTCCTTTCAGACTGACAGGGTCTAGGTGGTCTGCCATCCAAACTCTCCTCGAACGATCCAAGTCAGACGTGCTCATCCTACTCGATTGCTGTGCCGGAGCAGCCAGTGCGACCTTTCCTAGCAGCCACAGCATCACAGAAACCATTTCAGCATCCAGCTGGGATGCTATCGCCCCTGACCCGGGACGGTATTCCTTCACCACCGCCTTGATCGAAGTTCTCCAGGAGTGGCGCCTGCGTACCTTTTCGGCTGCTATGCTACATGCTGAAGTACTCGCGCGCCTCAAGCACCCGCGTCCCATCACCATCAATGGAAAGTGCTTCGAAGCTCGGTCAACGCCCGTTCATTTCATGATGACGGCCAATCACAAAGCCCCAAGTATCGAGTTATCCCGCTTGCTTCCCTCCGAGAGGAAGCCGGAGCCTGATTCATTCCATCGCACTCCTCCACTGCCGACTGGTCGAGCTGCAGACACTGCAGACACTGCAGACACTGCAACTCCCGTTGGTCCAGTGTCTCATGGCCATGTCGGAGCCATGTCGGAGCCGAACGAGGACACGCCGCATGTCATGCTCTCTTTGGCCCTGGAGGAGGACCAGCGCTTGGACATCCATGCATGGGAGCAGTGGCTGAGTGCCTTTCCCTCAATCGCAAAATACGTCAAAGTACAGGGCGTCTTCAAGAGCCATTCAAACCTGATGCTGATTTCCCTGCCCGTCATGGTCTGGGACCTCCTACCCGAGGATCCTGCCTTGTCGTTCGTTGCCTTCATTCGCTCAAACAACCTGGCCGTGCCGCGGAATCGTCCCGAGCCGAGAACAGCCGCTCCTGTCCCAGCTCATCAACAACAGGGCCGATCTGCTGATGACAATGATAATCTATCCATCGCCACTGGCGTGTCGGGAACGACCTTGGCCGGCACAGATTGCATGTCAGTGCAACAGTTCAGAGTTTCGCCCTCGTACAGCGCTCCGTCAAGACAGCATCATCGTCCAGTTCCATTTGACTCATCTCGAATATTCCTCTCCGGCCAGCCAACAACAGGGGTAGGATTCAGCAAATTCACGTCATCGCCGAGTCTCGGCGGCCTCCAGAGACCGATGGGGCCGGCCGCTTCTGCTACGTCGCACAGCCTGCCACATCGGCAGGTATTATCCCCGTCACTGAGTACAAGTCCCTCGATTTCCCAACAGATGATTGTCAACCAGCAGCAGTCAATGAGGCGGACAGCACTCGGAACAAATGTCCCAGAGCCGAAGAAGTTTTCGCCTCACGTGGAGAGGCGACTCGAAGCATACTACCAGGAAGATCATCTGCCCAATGACGCGCACAGCGCCATCATGGCCTCGAATTTGGGCATAGAATTATGGCATCTCGAAGCATGGTTCCATCACCGCAGGGAAAGAGATGTCATTTCCGACGAGCTCGCGTCTATGAAGCTCAGGGACACCGCGGCCGTCCCTCACAGCGGACCAGGGATGATTCTACCGGCGGATCTTGACCGTCTGCTGGAGCTTTCGCTGCCAGGGGATGGGCTGCTGTTCGACGTCAGATCTGCGTCGGAATACGGCAAATCCCACATCTACGGAGCCATTCATCTCCGCGCGCCCAAGAAATTTTTGCAGGCAGCTCCACTTGATCTCATAGAGCACGCTGTCCCTGACGAGGTGGGCAGGTCGCAACTAGCAAACTGGCCAAGGGCGAAATGGCTCGTGTTCTACGGCAGGGGCCTAGAGAATCCCCAGGAATGCCCGACAGCAGATTTGATGTACCAGAAGCTGCAGGCAAAGGGCTGGCAAGGACACTGCTTCGTACTGCGCGGGCACTATCAAGAGTTCAGCCAGTCATTTGGCAAGCACATTGTCGGCACGAAGATAACGCAAGAAGCCAAGGACCGGATCAGCGGGCGAGCGACGGCCGTAACAACAGCGGTCGATCGCCAAAGAGTCGAGCACCAATACTCGCAATGGCTCGATCACGTTGTGGGCCAGGACCGCGCACGACCGCCATCGACACCCCCGCCCGATCGTCTGGAAGCTGTGGAGATGCAGGAGAGAGAGCTGGAGAAGGAGTTCAGCGGCCGCTGTGCTTCTCTTTTCCGAAAGGCAATGGACCTCCAGCCCGTTGATGACTGCGACACGTGGAATGCTTCAAAAGCCGAAATGGTGGAGTACCTCGACCGTGGACTGGACAAGATGCGCGCTCATGCGTACCAGCCGCCCTCCCACACCTTTGCCCCTCAACACTCCAAGATGGCGTCTGGCGACTACTCAGAGGGATTCTTTGGCAGCGGCAGCGGCGGCAAAGGGTCACAAGAGCACGACTTTGATGCCGATTACGTCCAGGTCAATACGTCGGACGGACCGACAACGGCCGGCACTCTTCCTCCCGGAAGGACACCACAATCTGACAATAGCGTCAAGGGTAGTGGTGGTGGTGGTGGTGGTGGTGGCAGCCTCTTGAACAAGATGTTCCGTCGATGACATGTCCAGGGCGCGACGGTCCATCTTTGTGTGCCAGGCGAGCTTCTTTCTGCCATTTTCGCTTCTTTGTATTCTTCGCTGAGCTCTTTTTTTTTTTTTTTCGTATCTGCCTTCATGTATGCGTTTGTCAGCGGTCGCCCGATTTCTGGACCTCCTTGTTCAAAGCAACTCTTGCCATTTTCCCAAAAAAGCCAGAATTTATCTCAAGAAATAAAAAGACGAAGCAAGAGAGAAAAGTTGATATAATCCCAAAGATGCACCAGGTTTCGTTTCTTGTCAACAACGGTGTGACAACCAAGATGCTTGATTGTGCACCAGCATCTCCGAGGAAGTCATTGCTTACCACCCCTCCCCTCTCCTTTTCTCTCTCTCTCTCTCTCTCTCTCTCTCTCTTTCTCTCTTTCTCTCTTTCTCTCTCTGTGTGTGTGTGTGTATGTGTATGTGTCTTCCTTTTCCCTCTTCCATGAGCAGGCTTCATGCAATGGAACGATGCTCGACGACCTCGTGGTCCTTCTTCCCGAAGAATTACCCTCATCGTCGAGACGAGCCAGAATGGTGAATTGGAGTGGGGGAAGGGGAGGGGGGGTTTGAGGGTTTGCAAGACCAAAATTTTCGTATATTCTCTTTCTGGGAACATCATGATGGTGGTGCGAGGTTGCCAAATGAATGCATGGGGGCTTTCTCGAAAGAGACAGAAAAACCACTTTTTTAGGAATGGACGGAAGAAGAAAATTGTCATTTCCCTTTCCTCCATGTTACCAATGTGTCAAAAAACGAGAGTCATGGTGCACTGAGTTGCATTCATGTATGGACGGCCGTAAGAATTACAGATTTTGCGTGACATTGAAACGCGTTACGTACATGACATCCTTGTTCACGGATGCGACTGGACAGAGATAATCAGTGGTGACTGCTCACGAGGAGCCGCACGGTGAGTACAGACTGTATTACCTCGAGTCTTGGGAGTGGCGGCATTTGAAGGGGCGTATTCCAGTCCTCTGGAAAGACTTGCATTCAGTCCGTGTCTATGGGTTTGCAAGTCCCCATTGTCGACTAGAGAAATCTCCATGTCTTGAAATTCCAAGCCATCATGCTACTTCAGATGATATGAAAAGATACAAGCAAAACTTTAGACTTATACGTCTGGCTCTTATGCCCATGAACTCTCGATGCAAGCTCTCGTCAACTGATGCTCCTTGTCCACCGTCCTCTGGGCCATCCGGGGCCATCCGAGTGCGGACAAACGATGACGACGATGACGACGTCGATGACTAGATGGTGCCAAGAGCGGTCGCACGAATGTTGCTGCTACAACCTCACGTCAAGTCGGGCTCGTGGCTGACAGTTTCGCGGGAGGAAAAAAAAAAAAAGACATTTTGAATACTCCATAGTGACACTTGGGAGAGCATGACGGTCTGCGGCCTTGGTAGAACGTGACACAGCTGTCGACGTGACGGATTCTGACTTGTGCTTGTGATGCATTGAATGTGTAACCGGAGCTTGCATGGCCGATGGGTAACTTGATCGTGCCACGACATATGAGAGATTTCGTATTTCGAGGAGGAGTGGCGTGAGAAGACGGCCCCTCCCCTCTCATATGTGTCGGATCCATGACTACAAGTGCCCGATCTTGACATTTTCTGCTCTTGCTGCAAAAGATTCTCGTACTACGCGAACCTGACTCGGAGGGACAAGCAGCAGCGGCAGTGGATGGAAATGATGGTTGACCTGGTTCGTGAAAACACTCTGTAGCATTGTCATCTCGTGCCTCGTCTGTTCATGTAACTGCTTGTACCATCCGCAACTTTATGCCTTGAATATTTCCCCCTTCTTTTTAATAATAAAAAAGTTGCAATTCGACTGCATGCGAGTCGCGCTCATGGGCGACATCTTCCATGTGTCAGTCAGTTGCAGCAACCGCCAATTCTACCATTCAAACCTTGTCTCGGCGACGGGTATTGGCCTTGCGCCGTCCAGAAAATGATACTATTGCATAGAAGCTGGGCCCCGGCCAGGAGGATTTAGAATTCGATGCAACGACTCATCGCAAACTGAGGCGCTGAGGCAACTTGATTCCGACAAACCTGCCCATAGGAGTAGCATTGTGCCACGCTCTCATCTCCGATTGGTGGTCCCTTTGCTTGTCCCTTTGCTTAAATGTTGGGCTAACACAGAGAATATGGGCCATTGGCCTGGAATTGGGAAAAGACGTGCCTCGTAATTTCGACTTGGACTCTCGGGTGGCTGAGAGCCGACCGTTTGGAAAGATAAAGCAGCCATTGCCTCGAATAGAAGCGAGCGGAGCGTCTGTTCTCGACAGCCGTTGTCGAGTTTCCGTCCCTTTCATTTTTCATTGACTCGGGGCCGGGGCCCACACCAAATAATGACAGTGCTACCCCAGTTTCCAGTCCTGTCTGATCCGGAACGCAGTCGAGCGTTACATGGGCACTGTACAGTATGTACACCACTATACGTGCCGCCGTAGCTAGGTAGGTGGAAGGTACATATGTACATACGTACATATGTACGTATGCATATGTACGTATGCATGGCGATATGTTGGTATGCATGTACGGAGTACAGTACGGTAGAGCAGCCATGGCGGCGAGATCGATGACAGTTTTGGGATCCGACCACGGGTCCCCGCTATCGAGACTCCAGGTTCCAGAGTCGAGGCTCGAGGCTCGACCTCGGTCAGGCATGGGTGAGGAGGCCCTGATCGACTTCCGCTTTGCCCAAAAAAAAAAAAAAGGCTTCGGTCGGCCTCGACGATGAAATGTCCTTCGAGTCCATCCGCGAA
>JMQE01001838.1:0-10908 GCA_000731825.1 Hypocrella siamensis | reverse complement strand
GTTGCTCGTGGAAAAATCGCTGCTTTTTGTACTGCGCTGTGCGAACCTTGAGTTCGTACGTAAGGCTGCGGATTATGTCATGATCCGAAACTTTGTTTTGGTGTGACTCTTCGCCGTGAAAAATTTTCGTACGCGCAAACCTTATTTCTTTTTTTTTTTGTTTTTTTGTACGATACCCATCGATACCCACTGTCATCCATTGCTCGACATTGATCTACGTCCGCTGGGTGTGGCGGATGACGCATTGAAAAACTCATTGATCTTGTCCATGATCTGATGCTTTGTGCATTAAATTATGGTCACAAAAAAAACTTTAAAATGAATAAATAATGCACCGTTGTGATTCACTGCTCTGCTACGCTGGTCGCCGTTTGCCTTGCCAGCGTGATCACTCTTACTTGTGCGCGCATGTCTATAGGGTAGGCCGTTTGTCTGTGCATGCACGCGCACCGCGGGCCTCCAGGGTAGGTTATCCTGTGACGGGATCGTCACAAACTGTAATGGGTCTAGGGTACTTCCCACCCCCACAATCTAGTGCCCGCATGAACAAAAAAACCTCAAAATCACAAGAAAGCCTCACTTGATTCTTCAAATTCGTATAAACGCGACTAATTATGATATACAAGACGAGCCTTTCCAAGGGGCATCCCTTTTCTTTTTCTTTTTTTGATCAATAGAAACAGTCATATGGGCATGTTTCGCGTCATTCCATGTATATTAATACTCACTTGGCCCGCTTAGTCCTTGTTCCCAAGATGTAGGGGCCCCTCCCGACTTTGTTTTTTTTTTTTTTTTTTCTTGAAAGAGCGAGGTTTGATGGCAAAGTAACCTTACACACTGTGTCTCATTAATTTTTTTTTTGGTTCAAGTGCTAGCCATGATCTGGTCGTAAAAACAAAAGCATAAAAAAAAACTCAACTCCAAAAACAAGACGTTCCTCATCAAATTGTCATACCCTTCGTCTTCTCAAGCAAATGTCCACCGTCGCGGCGCTTCCCAGCTCATCGGCCTCGTCCCCCCTGAGTGCACGTCTTCATTCATTCCGACAGCGTACATGTTTGCTTCCAGCTCGTCAAGTTATCAATTTTGAGAAATAAAAAGAGTGAGAAACACAAGAAGAAGAAAAGACGTCATGTTTGGCATCAACCGTCCTTGGGCTAGTCACCCGCATCGGTCGGCGCTCATCTGCAAAACAAGAATCCGGCATAGTTGCTTTCTTTTCTCATTTAGGCATCTCTTTTTGTAATCGACAGCGTCGCCAGAGTACAGAATGGGAATCCTCTCCTCCTTGCCCCGGACGTTGGTGTTGACTCTCGTCATCCAGCTGTCGTGGTTGGACATGAGGAGATGCTCGTTGGTCATGGCCACGGTGTCTATCCCATTCGTCGGCCGCCTCTCGCTTCGCCTCTCGCTTCGCCTCTACTTCCAAGATGGCCTGCGAATCGCAGAAGCGCAGCATGTCGCAGACGACGTCGACGGCGTGCTCAATGTTGCGCGACGCGTTGCCAAACGGCTGGTGCGGCCCGAGCACCATGAACATGTTGGGCATGGCGGACACCGCCAGTCCCAGGTACGTCTTGGGCCTGTGACGCCTCCACAGCGCCGTCTCGCCGTCGTCCACGAGCCTACGTCTGTCTCTGCCCCGCCACTCGATCCCGGCAAAGGCCCCCGTGATGGCGTCGAAGCCGGTCGCGTAGATGAGATAGTCGAGCGGGTGCTCCTTTCCGTCCAACGTCCTGATCCCCTCCTCCGTCATCGAGAATATGGGTGTCTGTCGTAGGTCAACCAGCTTCACGTGGCTCATGTTGAAGGCTTCGTAGTAACCGCTCTCCAGCACCGCTGGTCGAGTCCCGAACCCGTGTTCGGGAGTGAGTCTGCGCGGCGTGGCCTCGTCCACTCGGAGGCGCAGCTTTTCCGTCACCAAGTCGGTGTAGAGCCTTGTTGGCCCTGCGGTTTGACGACGTGTCGGAGAAGAGACCGAGCCACTTGCAAAGGCCGAGCCCTTGATAGGCCCTCTCGAAGCGGGCCGAGACCTCGCCAGCAGGCAACTCGAGTGACTTGCGCGCGTCCACCTCGTGGATATGGCCGGTCCGAGGAATTGTTGCACAGTGCGAAGATGCGCCAGTAGTTTAGTCGGTACTCGGCCATCTTCGCCGGTGAGAAGGTCTGGTTGTGCAGCGGACAGGCCCAGTTGGCCGTGCGTTGAAAGACGGTGAGCGACCGGATCTCGGGCACCTTGGAGAGGGCCGTGATGGTCTGGACGCCGCTGGCACCCGTCCGAATCGCGCCTTCGCGCTTGCCGGCAAAGTCCTGGTCGGGACAAGGAGTTTCGGGCCAGCGAGCCGTGAGGATGCCACGGCCCTGGACTCGTTCGATGTTGGGCAGCACGGGAATCGACGGCTCCGAGACGAACCCGAGACAGCTGACCAAGAATCGTCCCGTGTGCTCTTGTCCGGCTTCGTCAATCAGAGTCCAGCAGTGGCGGATCCGGAGATCCCATCGAAAGGGGTCTTCCCATATGGCAGCCAGGACTTTTCTGTTCAAGATTATGTGCTCATCAAGCCTGTGTTTTTGGGCAAAGCGTTGAAGATAAGCCAGGACTTCTGGCTGTCCGGCAAACACCTCTGTCCATTCCCACTCCTGGAGAAGTCCCCTATCAAAGGAGAAACCGTACATGACTGACCCGGGATCGAGCCGACAGCCCGGGTAGCGATTTCTGAACCACGTGCCTCCCACATCGGAGCCTGCCTCGAGCAGCCTGACGCGCCAGTTGGGGAACTGCTCGCGGATATGGTGCAGGCTGCAAAGTCCTGACATGGCTGCCCCAATGATGAGGACGTCAAAAACCTCGTTGGAGCTTGTCAAGGAAACCATCCTGATGAAGAGGAACTTGTCCGTCTTGATCGCCTTTTGCTACGGGCGCTTGCTCCAGAATTTCAACTTTTCTCAACCATACGACGAAGCAGCAGCCGACAACAGGATCCCCGACGAATCATCTTCGAGACAAGCTCAAAGGGTACTCCGAAAGGCTTCGATTGGCCACCGTCAGAAGCTATGGAGACAAAAAAAATAATAATAAATAAATGACGAATGTGCTGCCCTGTCGTGCGACACAACGTCTCTCTCACATGCCGAGTGTGTGGGTGATGGCCGAATCGTCTGGCGGACGGGCATAGAAGTGCGAGCCACCGACCTGCTTCCTCTAAAGTTGGTGAGCTGCAGATGTATTTCTCTGTGCCTTGTTTCGCATGTCAACTTGACAACATGGACGCATCCGATTTGGCCCTAGTCATTGGCGCAGCAGCCGGCATCGGCAAAGCGTGTGCCGAAGCCTTTGCCCTCGCCGGCTGTGCGGGTGTTGAACTCGTCGACACCACTCAAGAAGCTCTCGACCAAGCCAACAGCGATATCGTGGAAACGCTCGTCAGAACGAGGCAGAGACTGAGATCAGGCCATGGCTCGGGTCAAGGCCAAGGCCAGTCTTGTCAACTCGTCGCCTACCACGTCGTCGTCGGCATGACCAACGAGAAGCAGGTAGATCTCGTGGTGAGGACTTTCGGCCAGAAGTTCGGCCACCTCGACTGCGACTGCATTGTCATCGCAGAAGGCCTGTCCCACGACCAGGAGGTCGGGCAGGCCGCAGAATGTGCGGGTTCGCCATGGCGTACAGAGCCGCTTTGCAAATCAGGCTCGAGCGAGAGCGTGCCACGTCTTGTGCTAACGGACGAGAACGGCAGCCTCGGACCATTCTCAATGTGAGCTCCATCCAGGGCGTCGAGGGCATCTGGAAGTCGGTAGCGAGTTCGGCCTCGCAAGCAAGTCAGCTCGGGGGCTGACGAGGTCAGCTTTTGGATGAGGATACCACCTATTCCGTCATCCAAGGGTGCATCGAGCAAGGATGCTCTCTGCTCACCGGTCTCGTGGTTGCGGGCGGCGTGGCGCCCATGAGCGCAGCCGGTTTGCTGAACCAGACCGTCGGCATCAAAGTCTGAATGACCGGCATATTTGCTTTACTGCTTTGGTCGGCTCCCCGATCATCATCATCATCATCAACCGTCTACTCATTTCGCCGTGCCAGCCGCCCGCACCTCGAGGCTCGAGATGAAGAAACCATTACGCCCGCGTCGCTGCACAGCGATCCGGACGCCCGTGATTGCCGACTTTTTTTTTGGGCTCATCCGACAATTCACGGAAAGGCAGCAGCAGACCTCGCATCGTCAGACGCACAAGCCATATTCCGCGCCGAGCGCACCATCTGCTCGCTCAGAGTGTGTACGTAGAGGGGGCAGCATGCAGCCGGTGAAGCAGAAATCGCGTCGGCCATGCATGTACATGTACAGTGCCTCCAGGTAATTCCGAGTTTTTTCAATATGGGGCTCACCACGTAAAGACTACCCGGAATCACCTGATACCCACTATACTACTGCGTCTAAAATAATAGAATGAAAAAAAAAAAACTCTGAGTCGGACCACGAATCCTCGTTACACAGCATGCTCACCGGTCCTGCTCCAGCCACACACACACATACACACACACGGCCTGCTCGTCTTTCTAAAAGTCATCAAACCATTTCCTTTTCCGCTCACCGAGTTCGTGACACAGCATGCTCTGGTACCCATCCCGTTCCCCAAGTCCCGGTCCTGCATGCAGCTTGCCTGCCTGCCTGCCTGCCTGCCTGCTTCTAAGACCCAGTCAAGGCAGTAAATGTTGGATTTTCGAAGCTACCAATCAACAAGTACCTCGGCAAAAAGTGAACACTCCTGCGTTATCAGGTATCTTAGTACTTATGACGGTACAGACGAGGGTGACAATTCTCGGCAAAATACAACAGATGCTGTTCCCCTTGCATACACAACCCATATTTACTTCGTACTTTGGCCCCGCCTCCCCCTTCTCCCCTGGTCATGCTGTGCATCATCGCATTGGTCTGGTTGCCTTTTTTCCCTCCCTCTCTCTCTCGCCGGATATGCGAATAATGCCAGTCTCACTCACTCACTCACTAACTTGCTGCACATATGCAAAGCTCGTCCAATGACGCCAAGCCGGGAGGCAAGAGGAGAAGTGCTCGCCCGGGACACTGATGCACAGAGTGCAAGTCGGCATCTAGCTCGTCGCCCTCTGGTCCTTGATGACAATCTGCTTTCTCTTCTCTCTCTATCTTCTTGTCACCGGCATGGAAAGAGTGTGCCACGACGTCTTCAAGGGTTCAAAGGCTACGTTTTAGTTTGCTCTCCCCAGTCCATCTTGCAGGGGTAAGGCTACCTCGGTGAGAAGTGGCGGCACGCTGCTGCATTGTGTGACATGTGAAGTTTCCATCTCTTTCTCTTTTTCTTCCTCTTCTTTTCTCTTTCCACTTCCAAAGCCGCACCCCCCTTCAGGAAGACCCTCAGCACGGGCCGTCCTCCCTCTCACCTTGGCTGTCGATCATGTACATATGTTCTCGCCCTGAGCTCGGACAGCCCCTTGTCGGGCCGAGCCTGAAAGGCATGTGCCTTTCAGACGACGAACCATCTTGGCATTCGTCATTACACTTCTCGTCATCAGGATCCCAAAGACGTGTCCTGTCAAAGCCCATCCTGGGCCCTTCGAGCTGCCCATTGTCTTTGAAACTTTCTCCATAGATGCCATTGACAGGTTTGTGGCACGATGAAGGAATCGTGCTTGGCTGCTATCATGAAGTACCAACCATGTCCCTTTCAAACTCCGTCAAGACGCCACTAGCATGCAAAATATGCCTTCAAATTCATCATACTCGCAATCTCCCAGCCCGAGAATAACACGCTTGCCTTGCGCTGCATATCGAGGTATCATCATCGGGTCAGGAGGAAATGGTCATCAAAAACTCTATTTCATCTCTTTTGTAAAAGGTCTCTTGAAAGAAGAACAACAACCAAGTCTCCTCAGAGCAAAAAAAGGAGTAATCGCTTCCCTGCCATGCCGGGCCAAACAGGTGAATGCAGCTCAGTCTTCCGTCACTCATGGAACCAAAACGCCCCCAGTCAACGCCTGCGCCATGTAAGTCCGTTCACCCATGGGCGTCATCGTCGGAAAGAAGAAGAAAAAGAGAGCAAGAGTCGTCATCTCCTAGCCGCTTTGCTGTGAGCCACTGCGTCTTCGTTTGACCAACAAACCATGAATACGACAGTCAATGTCTTGTCTAGTCCACATCTCGGCCAACGCATCATCAATGTACCTTTCGTACATCCACCGATTAAATCACAATGAGCAACGGCGTCGAGCGCCAGTATTGCTGCGTCGTTGTCACGTCTCCTTCCTCAGTCGTACACGACTGCATTTCGGCTGCTGGCCGCCTGATCGCGAGGTGCCTGCAATGTTGAGAACCCTCTGTGCCCTGACTGGCTCATCACGATGATTGACAGGAAGCCTGTCCAGAATCCAATCTTCGATATGATCGAGGCGTCCGCCAGAGTTCATGTCTCATTGCGCAGTAATATTTCTCGGGCATAGAACTCGACCAACATGGTCGCATACGCCTCCAAATCTTCCACGGCTACAGCCAAGCGAAAGTCGTTGAGGACCAAGAACTGAACCTCCAGATGATTGAGCTCGGCAAGGGGAAGACCACCGACCTGTTAACACAAAGGGTTCAATTGTTAGCACTCTGCCCGTCCATGTGCAGCATGAGTTCGACCTCAAGGAACATACCCTAGCGTATCGAGAATTCGTGTAGAAAACGTCCGAGAAGAATTTGCTCGCACACGTCACCCCTGCAATGATCAACCTGTGGATGTTGAAGCTGTCTACCACAAAATAAGTCGCCGACGGGCTCGTGGTCAAAGTAGTCTCGGTCGAAGACGGAGCAGCTGTCTTGCAATCGCTGTGCATAGTCGCTGGCGGCGGGTCTTCCATTTCTTCGTCATTCCCGTCTCCGTTGACGGGGTTATTTTTTTTGTTGGCTTGATGCCCCTGGTCGTCCTCATCATCGTCGTCGGCCAAGTCGGAATCGTTTTCGTCGCAGTCACGGGTGCGGTCTCGCATGTCGTCGTCCAATTGTCCAGATGGGAGAGGATTCGAGGTTGTGGCAGTTGCGCTGCAGGTTCGCTCACTCTCCTCCAAGACGAGCTCATTGACTCGCTCTGTCATGCGGTCAAAGTAGACTAGCAAGCTGAGGAAAACCTCGTACGTGGTTGGGCAGTACTTGTGTATCCGAGTCATGTAGCTCAAGATGGTGATAGCCGGAACATTTTTACCGTGGAAAGCAAGGACCGAGTGACTCCAGGGACTCATTTGAGCGCCGGGTTCGTTGGCTTGGTTGGCCTGCTGCTGGTGTGCGACATTTCGTTGCATGGCATCGTGCTGAAGGTCGTTGGTGCTCGTGATCTTGGTCAGGAGCGCAGCAACCATTTGAACAACGTCCGCAATGGGCATCGCGCTGATCTCATATTTGATCTGATTGCCGGAGTCCAAGGCCATGGGGGGGCTTCCGCCAAGTATCTTGGCATCCGCCAAGGTCTGCACATGGGCCAGGTTTCGGACGTGGATGACAGTTTGCGATGACGGCTCTTGGGTCGACTGCGGAGTGGGGATCAACTCATCGTGGCTGACAGAGGACGACGTCAAAAGGGATGCTGCTGCTTGGAGGCTCTGGCTCGAGGGAGGTGACGGTGGGGCAAGGCGATGTTGCTGTTGCTGTTGCTGTTGCTGTTGCGGCTGCGGCTGCGGCTGCGATTGTGGCTGTGGCTGCACTGGTGGTTGTGATTGAGGTTGCTGTCGGGAATGGTTGGGCCGAGGTGCAGCGGCGCTGGCCAGGCCGGCATCATTGGATACGTTTTGATGAGATGCAGAGACTACATCTCCGGTCTGCGACGCCATCGAGACACTGCCGGCATCGTCGGCATGCGATGTTCCATTGACGGCAAATCGGGACGTTGAAGACGGCGGCGAAGATGGAAAATGGGGAGCGTTCCCACCTGTGGAGAGTGTGCCTTGGGCCGCAACGGATGACCGTGTCCCTTCGGACGGAGAGGAGCGCGCAGCAGGGATGAGGGGGGCACGACTCTTCGAGATGGTGTTTTCAACGGCGTCGTCACATCTCGACGTGGCTGAGTGGCTGGACGGAGGGTCTTGTCCTTGTGCCGGCGACCGCGAATGAGAAGGCTGGCGCTGAGGCGAAGGCTGATGTTGGTGTCGTTGATTCTGGAGGGTTGAGGGACTGACGATTCTGTCATGAAATCGTGATAAATCAGGTGCCAAGTCACCAATGATTGCGGCCATTGCATTAGATAGGTAGGTAGTTGCAAAAGGAGTAGTGGCAAAAAGCAAGCCCTCGTGCGGGTCGAAGGCAAATATCGTGAATCAAGGAGGTTTAGGCAATTTTCGGACTGGCGGACTGGCGGACTGGAGGGGCCGGCCCAAGGAGAGTTAAGATTAGCACTTTTGCTGCTGCGTGAAACAGCGCAAGGTGACGGCAGAGGAAATACGAGACCAATCGTGACGGCGCAAAAAGAATGTCAAGATGCCGTGGAGAAAAAAAACGACAACAAGAAAAAACAGTTACGCAGTCCTCTCTCGCAAGCTTTCTCCCTCCCTGTCTCGAACGAGTAGAATCACAGAGAGAGGGGGGAGAGAGAGAGAGAGAGATGAAAAAAAAAAGGAGAGAGAGAAAAGGGCCTTCGAAAAAACAACGGAAGGGGCAGGGAGAAGACAAGAAGAGAATTCGGGTGACAAAACGCAAAACCTGACAGGGCACAGGGTGGCAGGGTGGGCAGGTGTGACATGGGGACAGGGTCGACGGTCAGACAAGTTCAAGCCATGCGGCCGAACACGTCAACTGGGTCAACTGGGTCAACTGGGTCCCGATGTCATGAGTAGTGAGTGTGTGAGCCCTGAGCCTTGAGAGCTGCAGTGCCGGCGTCAGCGGCGCTGGCGGAATGCGCAAGCCTGTCCATCCAAGTGGCTAACGAAGTAGGTCGCTCCCTGGGAAAGGTAGGTAGGTACCTACCTAGGACGGCAAGAGGGCAAAGAGTGACGGTAAGACCCGTTTCAGCAGAGTTCAAGCGTTTCAGTGTGCATCGGGGTGATTTGAGTCGCATCTCGAGAAGCAAGCATTGCCCCGTCTGCGAAGCGCGCGCGCGCGCGCGCGAGAGAGAGAGAGAGAGAGAGAGAGAGAGAGAGAGAGAGAGGCGCAGAGAGACGGGGCGAGAGGACCAAAAAAAAACCATCACAGCAAGGCGGCTGCCCATCATGAGAATCAAACGTACCTGCGCACACGTGGCTGATCTGCTATGCCGCACCACAAAAGGCAGCACTCCAGCTCGTGACTGGCGAGCCCATGAGCCGAGAAACTTCTCTGACCAGGCCTGCCCAACGCTATTGCTGCGGCTGCGGCTGCGGCCGCTGGTGTCGTGGGAATCAATCCACCGGGGAGCGAAATGACCGGTGTCGCGCGACCAGGTGCGCGCTCAATGAAGAAGTTTCGCTCGTTCAGCCAACCGAACAAAAATAGGGGGAAACTTGAGTAGTTTTTTTTTTCTGTCCTTGCCCTGTTGGAGCAAATAGATGGGAAACCCAACCCAAGCAATCACGTGTGGTGGACCAAAGGTCGACCGCCCCAAGAAGCGGATGACTTGGCTTCTCCCCCCCCTTTCTTTTCAGAATTAGATCAAGAACATTCGGGAGTGGCGCCAAACCAAGGTGGCAATTCCCTGCCGGCCTAGCGTCTCCAGAGCCCGCGAGAAAACTCAAGGAGATGGTTTCAAAAGTCGGCCGTTTCTCTTGTCTTTTGGTATTTTCCCAAGTCGCTATGCAGCGCAATGAGCCTACGCATGAATCTCGAAGAGAAGGCTTTGAAAAAAAGTTGAAAAAAAAACAGAGAGCAAGAAAAAGCTAGAAAAGCCAACGCTAATAAGCTCAGGAATTCGGGAAGGGAGGGAGGGGGGGGGCCCTAAGGGAGGAGGAGGAAAGAAGGAAGGAAAGAACAGATCATCAAGATCTGGAAAGAAAAACAAGATCCACGCAAGGCGGATGCCACTTTAAATTAAAAGAGAGCAAATATATCTGCATGCACAGCGATAAGGTTTCCAGCCGAAGAAACAGGACGGGAAACTTTGGCCCTTATCCCTGCCACACCGTGCGCTGATTGCGCAGAACACATTGGACCCTGAACCTGGTTCAACGACACTCAGTACCCACGTACTGTAACCTCTGGAGACGCAAAAAAAAAAAAAATATGATGAAAATAGAAAGAAGGCTTCGTTTTAGGGTATTCCGGCCAACGTCTGGACAAAGTGCGCTCTCCGCAAGCGCTGATTCGTGCAGAGAGGTCCAGACCGGAATGGAGATGGGGTGGTAAGAAATGAAATAATCACTCGTAATACGGAGTATATCGGATCGACTTGCTTGGATGCAGGAGAAGGGAAGATACGTAGCACAATCGTAGCCAAGGCGTGCCGCACGTGGGGGGTATGCAAATCTGCGAGAGTAAGATGGAGGAAGGCGGTGGGATCGGCTCGTCTTGGATACTCTTCTCAAGTGTGCCTTCTTTATTTTCCTAAACAAGACTGGCTTTCTTTCGCATTTTCCTTATCGAATGAATTCACATTTCACATACGCTGCACATTATTAGAAGTTTAGAAGTAAAGTGCTACTAGAAGCAAAGAAACAAGCTCATGTGTGCTCTTTTCTTGGATTTTTACAACGTCACATCACTCCCATGTGAATCATACATGCATACTACGTTGGTGTCCACGTATTGTACATGAGTACAGTAGTAGGGACCTACCTACGCTGCTACGCCATGTGCTGGTGCTGTACTGTGCAGAATATCACTGCGCCCTCGCATCCAGGACTGACTGCTTCTTCTCTCGCAGGGCATGACTGACCGTCATTGTGCGTCCCCATTCCGTCATTTTTTGCAAGGCAAGGAGGAAAATGAAAAAGGGGGGGGG
>JMQE01001837.1:0-10914 GCA_000731825.1 Hypocrella siamensis | reverse complement strand
CCCCCCCCTTCTTCAATCATCTGACTCTACGCTTATCTCCCACCTCATGGCTCAGCAGTCTGGTGCCCTGAAACGCATTCAAATCCCGCCGCAACATGCCGCCCATGCGCATTCGCCAATCTCAAAGAAAATGCAAGCAGGCGCCGGTAAAATTCGCAGGAGCCGCGGAGCAGCCTGCCAGACAAAGCCCGTTCGTTCGTTCGTTCCAGTTACGATCGCTTGCCTTTTGCGACCAGCTCTGCACCGGACCAGGATCCTGCGAACACTCAAGTGTCTCAAGTGAGACGTATGCAAGGGCACCAAAAATTAGATCTTTACCATTCCTTTTCCAAGTTCTTTGAATCATGTCCACATTTTGCGTCCTCGCATTGTAGACCATACCCAATTTAAGTCCTCGGTACGCAATTGTATTCGTCAAGTGCTATATTCCTACCTATCTAGTAGTCAGTGCGCACCACAAGGACTCTGTAAGGATGGAATGAAATGAAAAGGCCAGCCTATAGGTTCACATGATGTTTTCTCGTGTGCATGTCCACGATGGAGCATTTATCGTATGGATATATTTAATGATGCTTCTTTAGTTCACATAGCGTCATGCAGCCTTCAGACCTAACGTGGCTTGACGTCAGTAACCAGCTCGCCTCCGAGTCAGACGTGCTCAATCGATTCGCCGTCTATCTGTATCGTGGTGCTGATTCCGCAGCTGCTTCGCATCATGCTCGCCGCATTTACTCCACCGACACGACCGTCAGAGAGCTCAGAACATATACTCATATAGCCTTGGGGAGCTATGCACTCAAACTAGCTTTCCAGAGATGAAGCACCCTCCGGCATGAAACATTTTCCATCGTCAGCTCAATCAATACCCAATATCATCATCCTTCAAAACACTATGGAATCAAACATCATAGAATCGTAGGCACAATTCGTGACAATATCGTAACACGTTGCACTGTATCTCAAAAGTTACGGCCGTGTCGTAAGTCGGGGATCAGTCGTGAGAGGAAGCTCTAGGAAAAAAAGAGGTGACAGGAAGAGAATGCTTTTGTTCTCGCAACTGCTGCAATCGGGATAATTTTGATCGCTCAGACACGAGTTTCCACCTATCATGCGCCGCCACTAAACTGGACATTGGCCCATCGGAGGCAAACCTCCCAACGAAGGAACGTTATAGAAAATATTCAGAAAGGGGGAAAAGAAGGAAAAACGGGGGACCAAGACAAGGCAGGAAAGGGGAAAGAAAAATATCACTGATTGCCGACATTCTGCCAAGACAAGGCGGTTATGGAGGGCCAGAAGGATCGGCTGCATCCCTCGACCCTCTAGTTGGCGCGAATCACCAATTTCGACAGGAACTTGTTCGACAACGAGTCAAAGTTGTATCGATCAAACTTGGTTTCCTTGCGAGTCTTCAAGTAGTTCTCTGCACACGAAGTATTAACATTCATTCCACTTCAGCTCTCACCAGCCAACGAAGCTCTAGCTCATGAAATACTTACCATGCTTGATCACGTGTTGGCGAACCTCAGTCATGGCTTCACAGACAGAGACATTGTTGTGCAGCAAGTGTCCATGCTGCCGAGTGTCCCAGTCGGTGAAGGCGGGGAGCTTCTGTGATATGGCATGGAATAGACCGACAATGACTCCGACTGGCGTTGTCTCCATGTCATTGCAGAATTTGTTCACCGCCGCCGGATCAGGGACGCGGTAGTGGCAGTCGAACTGCATCTCCTCCCAGACAGCGAGGAGAATCGAGGCCAGCATGAAGATGGTGGGCCAATTCTTCATCTTCTCTCCGCTGTACACTCCCGAGTACAGGGCAGAAAGCTCCTCCAAGATATCTTTTTGCAGCTCCCGCCACATGTCGGCAAGAGCACACTTGATCTGAAAGTTAATCATGACGGGTGCCACGGTACGACCGTAGAATTTGGAATCTTCGTCATCAATCTGTCCATCCAGAGTCATCTCAGAGCCTTGACTCTCAACCATGGTGATGTGCATCGTCAAGTTGTAGGCCAGGACAAGCTTGAGCGCCTTCTTGATCACTGGCATCTTATCCTTGACGTAGTAGCGATGAGCAGTCTTAAGAATCTCAGTGATGAACGGGGTGCCGTCGAAGTGATCGTCGATGAAATCCTCAAAGGGCCCATCCACGTGCTTGTCAAGGTACTCTTGCAACGCATCCAAGCGAACGCCCTCAGCGCCGACGTCGAGCTTGTCTGTTTTCGTTTCAAAGCCAATGGGATCTTGATTTGGAACACGAGACTCGACCCATTCGACAGCAAAGCAGCCTTCGTCTGCGACAAAAACTTCCCGCACCATGATGGGAAGAGCAAAGCCATAGCCATGCGTGATCCACATGAGAGTCTCCTTTGAGGAAAAGCCCTTGACATTGCAGACAGACATGCTCAGATCCGCGTGCTGCTCAAAGTCGGCTTTCCAGTCCTTCATGAAGTATCCAATGTCTTTGATATCAACGCGAGTGCAAGGGACCTGCCAAAGACGAGCATGTGAGGGCTGACACCCAGCGCAAGGCTCTCCCTTGTCGCATGTCTTCTTGAGGAACTTGCATCGCAAACAGGCCCTCAACTTTCTGATTTCGCTTGCCTGCTTGCGCTGTTCTGGAAGGAGAGGACCCTTTCTCCGGCCGACCTTCTTCTCAGCAGCGCCATCCTTCTTCCCGTGCGAAGTCCGGCGAATAATAGTCTTGGTGGTGTTCTTGGCAATCGGGCTCTTGCGCGGACCAGAATTTTTCGGTGAGATGACGGCTGTGGTGGGGGGCTTTGAACCGGCACCACTGCCAGCGCTGCGTCGAACAGACCCAGATGACGATGAGGATGATCTCTCGGCTTTGACGGAAATAGGAACAACAGCAGTTGTGGGGCTGACAGGATCATGATTGGTGCCGTGACTGTCCACAGAGAAGCAAAGGCAATGGTTTTTGTTGGCTTGGTCGGTACTCCCATCCGAATCGGGTGAATAGGGTGAATATGAGAAGGGACCGATGTCTTCGAAGCTGCCAAATTCCATCGACTTGACGCCTTCTGACGAATCAGAATTAGATCTCAGGTGAAGAGTCTGGCTGGGGTTGAAGATGGCACCAGTTTGGGCTTGCTGAAGGGCATCTGGATTGTGTTGACCCCAGTCAACCATGGTCCACCCTTCGCCGGACGAAGAGGGAAGGGAAAGCACTTCCAAGTAAGTCCCTGTGGGCGAGTTGCTTCCGACACTATTGAGCCGAGCCATGCTATCCATCGGCAGCGTGTTCTGAATTTCATGCCAATTTTCCATTGGCCAGCGCAGAGCGGCCGTGTCCTCCAAGGAGGGCATAGCAGAGAAGCGTGAGTCCAGTAAATTTCCTTGGAGGGCAGCCTGGGTTGCAGGAGGGGGAAGCAAGTCCATTGCAGTGGTCGCATACTGTTGGGAGAAGGCACCAAAATTCATCAAGGCCGGATTCGGAAGATACTGGGGGAATTCCGAAGCATTCATCTGCGGTTGTGCCGGCACAGCTTCCTGTTGTTGCTGTTGCTGTTGTTGATGATGATGCTGATGCTGATGCTGATGCTGATGCTGCTGATAATGATGAATGTGAGGATGATTTTGTGGCGCTTGCTGCTGCTGTTGTTGCTGTTGCTGTTGCAAGGCCCAGTCGGTCAGGGGATTGGGCATGCCTTGGAAAGAAGTTTGTTGTAATGGCGAATGATGACTATGAGGACTTGAGGCATGGGACAGCGGAGAGCTGCCTTGAAGTTCTTCCAGCGAGCTGATGGAGGCGGCGGGATTTGAGCCGTTTGCGGCCACCATCTCCAGTGGCAGAGCCCAAGTTTGAGCGTCGTTCATGATTCCTGGGTTTGCGGCAGCCGCGGCGGACTGCGTTGCCGATGCTGAGTAGGCATATGCGGCCTGGTCTCGCTGGTGGTGCTGGTGAAAGGTCATGTCAAACATGCCGTCACGACCGCCGTTGGCGTGAAAGTTGAGGGTCATGCTGGCGAAGGGGAGGCGGGAGACGGGGAGACGGGGAGACGGGGAGACGGGCCAAAATTAGTTGCGAGGTTGATGATATGGAAGGAAGAAGCGGGTGAAACCGCTGTTTTCGTGAAAGTCCCCTACAATGAGAAGGCAGGATGCGTACAAGGGAAAGAACATGTAAAAGTCCAGAGGGGAAGAGAGGGGGAAGGACGGGAGCGGCGACAGGAGGAGGGATTCCCCGGGCCAGGCCGCGACGGGTCTTGCTCTGGCAGTCCGTTGAGCCAAAAGAACCAAGATGGATAGATGATTGTCGAGCGGGATGGGGAAGAGACCCGGCGGGGAGGGGGTTGAAGAGGCGGTGAGCTCGTTGTGCCCGGGGGGGGCTCCTGTTGCGGCCAATCGTAGCCACTGATAGCGCCGGTACAGCTGCACGACGGTGGAGCGCCTGCAGGCGACCAGGTTCGAGGTAGGCAGTGAACCGAGTTGAACTTTGGGGAGGGGGGAAGCAACTTGCAAGATGTTGGAGCCAGCTTGAAGCCAGCTTGGAGTAGCTTGGAGCAGTGCGAGGGCGAGATGGTTGGCCAGATGTCCCAGCCGCCCAATCAGTCTACAGAGTCCTCAACCCACTCACACAAGAAAAGACCTCACGCGTGCAACATAAGACCGTGGCCCAACTAGCCATCCATCGTCCAACTCGTCGTCCATTCGTCGTTCATCCATCCATCCATCCATCCATCCATCCATCCATCCCTCCATCCCTCCATCCTGCCATCCATCCATCCATCGGACGCAGCTGCTCACGCTCGTCACGCTCGCCAACGCATCCGACAAGCACTGACTGCTGTCCTGCGGCACAATTTCTCGCCGGGTCCATCCTGGCTCGCGTCTGGGCGCTCTCGGCAAACGGCAATCTAGTACTTTGTCCCTTTTAGCTTCATGAGTCTACTCCGTACAAATCATCTCATCGAGGCTCAAAGCCCCTCGCTCTAGACCGTCATGTCATTTCCATCTTTTCACTTTGCCGACATGCGTGCCCCTGGCGGTCAGATGTCTCCCTGAACATCTTGGCAACGCGAAGAAAAAAACAGTTGGGCTTGGGAAGTCTGTATGCATCGCCCTTTGTACTTGCAATACGTATTCCAAGTCCGCGGATGATGCATACATACAGTACATACATGCGGTCGAGGCCCAGTCCCTGCTGCAGAAGTCAGCTTCGCTCAGGAACTACTCGCCATGGACTTTTATTACGCCGACGCAGAAAGAGAGGTGGCAGCAGATGGCGTCTCAATGCGTCGTCAGGCGGATCCAGCAGAAAGTTCAGATACATGCATTCAATCAAAGTCAAGGACAAGTTCATGATCCTGGCGATGGCTGTTCGAGGTGAAGAAAGGCTGAGTGCATGATTTCTGAACTGTGACGATATGGTACTGCAAAAACTTTGATTCTCGGCTCGCAACTCGACGACATGACAAAACCATGCAGTGCTCGTTGCTGTTGCACGCACATTCTCGGCCGAGGCTGCTCTTTGTTGCTTACCAAGGGCTGGAAGTTGCCCTTGCCACTTCCATATTTTGGCAGATGACAGATGGATATGCTTACCTCCCCCCCTCCAAGCTGTGGGATTACGGTGTGCAAATTGCATGCCTGTGTCCCGGAAACTCCCTTGCTTCGAATTCGTCGTCAACGTCAATCAATAGACGAAATACAAAAATAGACGAGTAGAAGTGAAAAAGCAAATCTCGGCATATTTATCAAGGCAGCAGCGAGAAGAAAAGGGGGGGGGAGAAGAAAAAAGAAACGGCTCGTCCACGTGTCCGCAAACACGCCGACTTGACGTATCGAGTCAAGCCACGCGATCTTCCGCATGTCCCATGCGCACGAACAGGATGTATCTTGTATGTAACTCGCTACTGTTCATGGTCTTTGGCTGGCGAGATTAGAGGCCCGGCATTCACCTAGCATTCTCAAGCTCCCATGGAGCGCCCTGACCGGAAGCTGCCTTGGCGCGCCAACCACCCGCTTCGGACTGTGCATTTCCTAGGCTCCGGCCATGGGGCTCAGCTTATGGAGGCATCGGACCGGAAGACAGTCCCTGCGCTCATAGCCACGTCGACCGCTGGATGAAAGAAAAAAACAGGCTAAGGGGAAAAAAAGCCTGCTTAAAGTCGCTGAATAACACTATGAGTGACTTCCACTAAATAGCATCTGATGATGCGGTGAAGAATTGACGCCTCTATACGCGGCAAGCGAACGCCACTTTTTTTTTTTCTTTTTTTTTTTCCTTCGATTGTGCCCCCTCTCTCTTTGTTTCAACGAGCAGGCTCCTCATCGCCGCGCCGGCGCCGTCGTCGTCTAGATAAGATTGACGTGGCTAGACTGCGCACAGACGGCCGTCACCAGATCTCCATCTGCGGCCACCTTGGTCAAGGAAACGCTCTCCCCTCAATTCCTGCCGAGCCCCTCACGTCAACTCTCAGCCACTCGCCGGGGACCCCACCCAAAGCAGGCCACCCAACCACCTCATGGGTCCGGAACGTAGGAAGCAATGGGCAGAAGAGCTGTTTGGGGCCAGGTCTCTTGCGAAAATTGCCTTTCCCTTGGCATGAGAAGCGCGGGGACAGCTGAGATTGCTGGGTCGCCGAGAGTCGTCCCGGGAAGATTTGCCAAAGTTCCTTGGTGATCAATGCTGCAGAGGGACCAGGTAGGTGCGGCATAATCCCATGAAGAGGGGTGGAAGTGATGACCGAATACATGTCAGACTCGTGTAACACCATTTCCAACCCGCTTACATCATGTCGCATGCCGAGTTTACTCCTGCCGACACTTGGAATCATTTTACGTCCAGTGGCAACTTTCACCTGCCGCTTAGGCCACCCTGCCGTGCCGACGATTAAAAAAAAAAGGGAATGGAAGAAAAGAAAAGTAAAGAGAAAAGGTCCAATCGAATGCGGTTCATCGTGTAGAGTGTACTATGGGTTGTGTAACAGAACCTGCCCGCCCCCCCCCCAAAAGCGACAGCAGCTTCCTAAGTCAGCAGCAGCAGCATCTTTGGAGGAAAAGCGAGTAAAAAGCCAGACAAGCACCAAGGAGCAAGGAGCAAGGAGCAAGATAGACTGCCTGCCTACCCGGTAGCCCCGTCTCCACTCTTGACCATGGTTTTCTGCAGGGTAAGGGATGTCGATTCGCCCGGCTGTCTCGTACTTGCGATTTGCAACAGCCACTCAACCCTTTACTCGGTCTTGAACGAAGCCGAGGTCGAGAGCTCTCGAAGCTCATCTATGTCGAAGGCGTGTTAGATTGGACAGTCCTGATGTCCTTTCATATCAAGTAATATATCGTGCACAGCAAGGCAATCGTGTGCGGAAATGTAGATGCTCTGGGTCTTTCACCTTGTCCTTATCCACCGAGCGCGGCGGCTAAAATTGATACCCGATTAATTCCCGAAGCGAACAATACTACGGGCCTCCATATTGTCTGCCACAACCGGTCTCGAGACCTAACGACAATGGCGTAACGCAACGCGCCCTTTACCAGTTTGGGAGCAGCTGGGTAGTGAGCAAACACCAGTCAGATCATGCCGCCGGGGGGGAAGACTTTCTCGACAAACGGCTAAGAGCTTCCGTGCTTGGTTGACGTACCCATTTGGGTTTTCCCTCCCTCTAGTCGTCAACTTGGGGGGGGATAAAGGACGTGACGTAATGAAGGCTTCATCTCTACACATCCGCCTCCGACACAAAGTCATATTCAGACACCATTCGAAAAATATGGCGACAGTGGCAACCCATGAAGAATCTCTAGCTGCTAGCAAGGACTCATCGGCAACGTCGAGCGCGGGCCATGCCTCTATTCCGGCGATACCCAGCCTCTTCGCATTAGGTCCCCCAATCCGAGATGCCCTGATCACGCAGAGCTCGCAGATCCAAGACGACACTGCGGAGGAATGCATGCTGTTTCTTACGGGCCATGGCCACGATCATCGCAATGTTCATGGGGTCCCTCCGCTTCTGCGTCACCGCCATGTGAAATTTCTGCAGAAGCAGCTTGGGACGTTGCCACCCTTGTACAAAACTGCAGATCCAAGCCGGCCATGGCTGTTCTACTGGTGTCTGGCAGGATTGGCCCTTCTCGGTGAGAACGTTGCTGAATATCGCTCGAGACTCATCGACACCCTTCGCCCCATGCAAAATGAGACGGGTGGCATTGCCGGAGGATTCGGGCAGACGTCTCACCTTGCCACCACTTATGCAGCTGTATTGTCCCTCGCCTTAGTCGGAGGGGAGGAGGCCTATCGATTCATAGACAGAAGGAACATGTGGGAATGGCTCTGCTCCCTGAAGCAACCGGACGGGGGTTTTCAAATGGCCATTGGAGGCGAGGAGGACGTGAGGTAGGTTAATTGACCCTCAACAACTTCGTCTCGGCGCCGTATGCTGACATCCCTCACTTCAAGAGGAGCGTATTGTGCAAGTGTCATCATCTCGCTGCTCAACATACCCCGAAATCTATCCCTCGACTCACCTGCGCGTGGCGCTGGCCACACTGACCTTTTCGACGGCCTTCCAGAATGGGTGGGAAGATGTAGGTTGGCCCTCGAATCCAGCAAGGGATGGGAATCAACTTCAGGTCTGCTTCCATGACAGGTAATTCTGATCATTAGCTGATGTCACTCCCCTCCTCCTCCTCCTCCAGGTCAAACATACGAAGGTGGCGTGTCGGCAGCCCCAGGCCTCGAGGCTCATGGTGCATATGCCTTCTGCGCTTTGGCATGCCTGGCCATCGTCGATACACCATGCAGAATAATACCAAAGTGAGTTGCTTGTCGGCATGAAAGGTCGTTTTGCCTAAGCGATACCGCCCGCGGGGGGGAGGGGGCGGGTTTGCAGTGTAACCCATGCTGAGCATTTCAACCACCCCCTTCTGCAGATACCTCGACATGCCGCGTCTCCTTTCCTGGCTGTCCTCCAGACAACATGCACCCGAAGGTGGCTTTTCTGGCCGGACAAACAAATTAGTCGACGGCTGCTATAGCCACTGGGTCGGAGGATGCTGGCCGCTGATCGAGGCCAGCCTTCGCGGCCCAGAGGGGCAGAAGACCCATGCTGCAGGCCACCGACTCACACGAGGAGACATCAGTCTCTTCCAACGCGACGGGTTAATTAGGTACATCCTTTCCTGCTGCCAGGACCTGACGAAGCGTGGCGGTCTGCGAGACAAACCTGGCAAGTAAGATAATCCATACCATTCGAAGCCATGCTTTGCAGGCCATCACCCCCATACGCTGACTTTCTTGTTGGAAAAGATTCTCTGATGCTTACCATACGTGCTACGTACTTTCGGGGCTCAGCTCTGCCCAGCATCAGTGGACTTTAGTATCAGCTCGTGCCAATGAGGCTCAGGTGGATGGAGATGAGTGGTGCTCTACTCCATACGGCTTGCCAGAGGAGCAAATTTTCGAGGAAGTGGATCGTGTCGGGTCATCTCATCCTGTTTACGTTATTCCACAGAGAGACGTAAATGATTGCCAGAAGTATTTCGCCTCGAGAACCAGCTTTTAAACCCGAGAGACCTTTGCCGCCTTCCATGAGATGTACACCGGATCCAACTTTTCAGGTTGGAAGTCCGTACATTTCTTGGGCCAGACATACCTGAGCTTGGATGAAATGTTGACACCTCATTCAGGATCTTGAGCCGACCTACGGGAGATCGATATGGAGCTGCTCAGCTTGAGAGAAAAGTGCAGGGGCTGGGCAAGAGTGAAGCAATTGTCACCTAACATTTCTCATGTACCACATTCAGCCCTCGTGGTAATTTATCAGCAAGGAATAGCTCTCAAAGATGCGCGAGTGTCATTATGCAAGTTGCATGTTTATAAGTCAAGAAGTGTGCCAACTACACAGGAATTGATCGTGGTGCGTATCATGACGGTTGAGGCCGATGTTCTTGATAAACATAACCTGTGTGTCAATCAAGTATCTGAGGTTAAAGGTCGCGTCTGATCCGGTACAAGCAATGCTCTTTCAATTGGAGACATCAAGGACAATCAATCCTGAAAGCGACGCAGCACGTCTTAGCTGTCATCTGGATAGCCCTCTGCTCCGCATTTCAGCCGGAGAAGAACGTGGCCTGTCGCCGTATGTCGAGCAGAGTTCCGGACCTGAGCTTGTCTTGAGCACATAATCAGGATGTCTCGATGACCAAGGCCGTGGCAACGTCAAGGTGCCACAACTGCGCGTCCAATTTGTGGCTGGGGGACGCATCGAAGGAGGCAAAGGCACTCGAGCAGAAACCAAGACCCATCCATCGGTGGTGTCATGAAGCTGGGCCGACCTTGCCCGTCCGGTCGCCTTTGTGGTCGCATGCCGGGGTCTGGAGGACTGATTTGCTCGAAGCAAGTCTATTCACCCCAACAACAAAGGTTTTGGCTCGGCTATTTCAGTGCCAATCGTGCGATTTCAACGCAACATTGATTGCCTTGACTGATTGGAGGGTGTCTGGCCACGTCGCGAGCAAGACAGCTGAGCGCGTCTGAAGATCTAGGACAACAGTTTTTTGCGTGTCAGCCTGCCAATGCGCGCGGTAGACGCACATGGCTCGCACGTACTGTAGAAAGACACAAGCGTGGTGCAACGTGTGTGATAACGAGCCTCCCTGCAGGCTACTCTACACCCACTCACAGCCAATATAGGTGGCGATGCAGATGTAGCGCAGTCCATGACTCGATGTTCCACCCCAAATTGACAATGGAAATCGTGGATACGGTGAACGCGAATGGCGAATTTGACGTTTGGATGCGAATTGTTTGGACGCTAGTTTCTCCCGTAATGCTCATTGAACCAGGCGCGCCGCCCCGCCGCGAGATGTTGAGTCCGGCTTGCATTGGAGTGCTTTGGGAATGGGCATGTTGAGTAACGAGCAGGGGGGGGGGGGGATTTGCATCTAGGAAGG
>JMQE01001836.1:0-10931 GCA_000731825.1 Hypocrella siamensis | reverse complement strand
TTATAAATATTATTAATATTAAAAGCCTTAACTTTAATAGCTTAATTAAGCTTAATAATAAAATTATTAATAAAGCTTTAAGCTTAAGCTAAATTATTTATAAAGTTATAAATAATTTCTTTTAAGCTTTTAATAAAAATAATAAGGGTTTTAATAAAAAATATATTTAATAATTAATTTTAATATTTTAAGTATTTAAAGCCCTTAAATTAGTTATTTAATTTAAAAAATAATATAAAAAGCTTAGATTTAATTAATTATAAAAATAATATTAATAATAGCTTTAAGTTATATAATAGGAAGCTTAAGTTAATATATTATAATAATAATTACTTAAGAAGTACTTTAAGGAATCCCCATTATAGAAATTATATGGCCTAGTATATATGGGGAATATTTAATCAGAAACCTCTTTGTCACGATAACCTGCCTGTAACGATGACTAGCCCTGCACACTAAATATCGTCTTAGACCTGCTTTACTGTATTACACAGGCTTGTCTGTCCTTGATGGAAACACAGAGCCCGAACGCTCTCATCTTGTCCTGTCGCCGCAATTGATATCCAGGGCGCAATTTGCACGCTGCAGTGTCGTCGCATGGGATTTACTGTCGAACGTGTCGGATCCCTAGAGCCCAAACCGCTGCGCAAATCGTTTCAAGCTTGCAGCCGACGAGGCCATGGTCAGTTGGAAAACTTTCTTCACGTCCGCCATGATTCCCACCTCGTCGCCGCACCTGGCACGATGCTTGCTTGCTGGCCGGACGTGGTTCATCTCAGCGAGCTTGGCATTGCGTCATGCTCCGCTACACAGGCTTGGCGTCGTACAACGAGAAGCTTGAAAGTGAGTTTGGCACCAGAGAAGATCAACTCACGCAGCAGTGGCTGTAGTTGTCATGAGAAGTATGCTCAGCAGGGAAGACCTGGCCGGGCGCAGATCAATGGCATGTTGCGCGCTCCACCAGCTCCGGTACTGTGGAAGCTCAGCAAATCACGTCGTTGGCCGCCGCGTTCATGAGTTGAGTCATTTTCCAACATCCTTCTCATAAAGGGGTCCACTTCCATCAGAATCCCCACCAGCAATGCGGCAAGCTTGCAACTGACTGACTCGTAGCCCAGTCGGCCCGTCGATCAATCCCGGATTCCCGCCCAGATGCTGAGGCGATCAAGTGTTGGGCCAGAAACGACTGTGGATCAGACTCGAATCTGCATCAATGAGGAGCTCTTTGGGCATCTCCGGCGACAGACGCCTCACCGCAAGTGAGACTGTCTAGTCTTTGCTCCACAGGTGCCATGGGCGCATCAAGGACATGTGTGAGCATGTGTGAGCATGTGTGACAAGAGATGATTTTTTGTCACTCCACCTTGTCGTCATTGATGTCATCTGAAAGCCTTGCCTTGACCATGACTCCCTGCCTCTCCACGCGACCCGAGTCTCTGGGTCCGGCGATACCATCTCCCGCTGCCGCCGGCGTCTTCAAGCCAACTCTCCTGGGGCGGCCCACCGCCGCCCCATAGATGTCCTCGGACAAGTTCAAAATACTTGTATAATCAAGTAATTTATGAGAGAATCCAGGTATTTCTCGGACAGCCTGATCTCATTGGCATCTCATTGGCTGCAGACCCCTGCCCTTGGGTTCCCACTGACCTTGACATGCTTCAGGAGCTAAGAGCGGCCAGATTCCGAGGGAGTGGTAGAGGCGTTATCTAGATGGCACGGCGTGGAGTAGACATGGTCGTGTGCAAACGTGTGCAAGCAATGATGCACCAAGTACACCCAGCAGCAATAAAGAGGTTGCTGGATTTTGGGAAGCGCAAGGAGGAGAAAAAGGCCGGAATAACAACCACAATCTGGGATAGGGCGCAGGAATGTTGTGGCTGATGCGGCCTCTTCCTCGTTTGAGGGAGGTCGAAATTATCTGGAGCTCAGCCCACCAATGACTGACTGCCTTTGGATCAGGCGATGGATGCGAATGGAAGGTGGCAAACAAGAATGAAATGAAACAAAGACTTTCGGAATTCAATGCGCCATGCTCGAGTGGGATGGCGCTGCGTAACTCGGCGCGAGTGAATTCTCGTGTCGCGTGGGCTTTGGGCCTGGAGGTGGTTGGTTGGCGTCTTGGCGACAAGCAAGCAAAACATGGGTAAACAGATGCCGATGGAGAAGAAAGAATTAAAAGGCTAGCTTCGGTGTAATAAGGTTCATTCAAGCTTAGTTGAGCCCACCATGACGACGCTAATCAGGTGTTCCTAAATTGAGCCTCGCCGGAAAACAACGGCTGATGGGCTGGCGCCACATGGGCAGTATGACTTTGTGTGTGTGTCATCCAGATGCATCCAGATGATCCCGACCCAACGTCGTCGCTTGAATCTAAAGACCAAAGATCCTCGTCGTCGCAAGCTCCACTGGCTTTGATGGCCACCGTCAAAGCTGGGCCTTGTGCAAGGAAGACAAGACGCCACTCACTGTCAGCATAAACACAAGGCGGTGGGACAGCAGGGACATGGATGTTTGACAAGATGGCACTTGTTGCAAGCATTGGTGGTAGGGACCGAGATTGAAGCCCAAGACTTGCGCAGTGCGGCCCATGCCGAGTTGGATACAAATTCAATGCGTCATGGGACAAATGTCGCCATGTTTGTGTTTGCGAGCTAGCATGATCCCTGGTTGAAACGCGATTCCAGACCGACAAAACAACTTGATTGACAGTCTTGCGATATTACCTGGCTCCGCCTGACCGTCAACATTGTGGATCTCCTCTCCTCTCCTCTACTGTAATTTTCTTTTCAGTTGCGTCGCCCCATCTGCGGAACCCAAGCGGGGTCCAACGGGGTCCAACGGGGTCCAACAATCATGCAAGACCAAGCGCCTTGTTCTAATTACAAATCCCTGAATGCAATGACGTTGAAGACTTGATCGCTACCAAAGATGGGAGGGAAAAAAAAAAAAAAAAAAAAAAAAAAAAAAAAGAGACATGTATATGTGTATACATGTACAAGTGCATACATGTGCATGTGCACACGTGTAGATGCCCCTATATATATGTGCATACGTCTTCACCATCCTCCAGCCCAAACTTGCTCCTCTCATTCCCATCTGTCAGTCCTTTCTTCTCTCTTTTTTTTTCTTTTTTTTTTTGGAAACCGAGCATATTGCTACACACACACACACACAAGCCGAGTTGAAAATGTTGTTCTCGTCTTGGGCCACGGCGGCCGTCTGGTCAGTCGCCTGCCTTTGCCACACAGCTGCCGCACAGGACGGGCAAGGGCAAGGGCAAGACCTGCTACATCTTGCGCCGTCAAAGGCAAGCGAAAAAGTCTACATCGTGCTCCAAGAAGGTCCCAACGGCGAATCCAGTCCCTCATACTTGAGAAACCAAGGCGGTCTCAGTCGCCTCGCCAACCCTGCCGTGGCCTCGACGTCGCAGCAGAGCCAAGGGCATCATCTCGACATCCTCCACAACGACATACCCTACCCCATGGCGAGCGAGGAGATGCTGCCCATCCTGGTGGGCGGGCTTTGCGATGAGCCCACGGCGAGGCTCCGGGCCCTCAACCGGATCGGCCTCTTCGGCGTCAAGAAGCAGCGCTACTGGATTTTCGAGCTGCCAACCGCACCACACATTATGCACATTGGCAGGAGAGGTATCAGTGACATAGCACTCGGCGGCATCCCCTGGTCACAGGTCCAACGGTTCACCATGCTCAGCGCAAGCATGCCCACCGTCAACCGCCTCGCAAAGCGGCTGAGGAACGTGGAAGACAGCGAAAGCGAAAGCGAGGCAGAGGAGACAAAGCCAGAGGAGACAGATATAAAGGAGGATGTCCAGAGGCTCGCCCTGAGCTGGGTAGAGAATTCTGATTTCGATTCACGATGGACCTTGCTGTCGCTCGGTGCCACGCCGGTTCCTGACGACATATTCCAGGGAGAGCCTCGCCAACGTGCCCGAGACTTCATGAGGACCATCACAAGTCGCCAGCGGATTTCAGACGACAAACACAGGACGTGGCTACGAGATCTGCTGCGGTGGAATACCGACACGAATTCCGGGCGCGACTTTCCCCTGTTCCGCGACCCTCCCCCTCCCCTCGTCAACCCGCGTGGTAACTACAGCCGCCCCCTCTCTCTTTTTATTCCTCGTTCGTCCCTCATTAACAGCAAGCAGTCCCTAGACTCGACTACATGGCCCTCCAAAGCATCAATTGGGGAAGCATCGAAATCCCTGCTTTCATCCAAGTAGCCATGGCGTCCGGCCTAGCTGACAGCGCTGCATGCATATCGACAATCAAATTCCTCGGAAGAGATCACTCCTCCAAAAGCAAGAGAGAAGAGCCATGCACCCGTCTCACTGAACTCGTCAAAAACAAGGCCAATGTCCCCCGGGAATGCCAAAAGATTCGCGACATTGAGCTCGAAATTGGCCTTGCTGACGGATATTTCGACGGAACATTCGATACCATCGGCGGCACCATCGAGGGTCCGGCGGGCAAGGCCGACTTCTTCTTCGCCGAACATCCTGACCATGGGACGCGCAGGGTGATGGATATCAACATGCACAAGTACTTTGGACAAGAAGAAATTGACATTGCGGGCATTAAGAAGCTTACTCTGAATGCAAAGGGGGAAATATTGAAGATGGTGCACAACGATCAGTTTGTTGTCCAAGGTATGTCGACACAGCGAAAAAAGTGCATGTCTCAAAGCATACACTAATTGAAAATTTAAAAAAAAAACCAGACGTGGCCATTCGCGCAAATTGCTCGGACCCAGCCTTCAGCGCCCAAGATAATAAGTACGTCGGCATTCACAGGACGTACAAGCATCCCGGTCAGGAAGGCTGGGAGATCGGGGGTGAATTGAAGAAGAAGACCGTCGGAGTCCTGGAAATTGATCCAAGCCAATGGTCCTTTACGCCTCCTTGTGCCTACATCAAAGACCTGCGCTACGAATTCCACATGGGCACATCTCTCGGAGATGGAACCTGGGACACCGTTTCCTTCAAGCTTGGACAGAGCAAAAAAATCAAGTTGGGGACCGACATTGACGCAGGCACATCCATAACCGGCCAGATCAACTTGGAAAAGACGTTTGACCGTTCTGTCGTCAATGTGCGGGAATTGAACAAGCTCACGTTGTGGGATGATCTTGCGGAAAAGAATTGGGTGGCGAAAGGTGATGAGTGGAAGTTTCAAGGTGTGTGACGGCTCACTTTGCCCCCTGTGCCTTTTTTTTTAATATACTAACGTGGATAGGCATGACTTTTACGGCATCATGTGCCGCTATACCAAGAAGAGTGACCATGAGGAAGTTTGCTTTCGAGGGTGAGGATCTCCAGTACAAGGGAAGCGATCAACCTGTCTGGTCAGGTGAAATTACTCCTAGGAACTGGCGAGAAGTTGCCTAGAAGTTAGACGATGGTCCCCAATAATCATGGGATATTGAAGCAGCCAGGTGCAATGATGAGAAAGAAAAAGGTGGAGCTGCGAACTACAAGTCTGGGTTGGCAGTACAAAGGTGGGTGTGTGTCTTGAATCATTTCCGAGCTTATCAGGGCTTGAACACGGATTATTCTTTTTCTGCAGTCAAAAGTTAGATGCATATTTTAATAAGGAAAGCAAATCAAGAACATTCCACCAACATAATATTTGTCTAGGTAGATGATTATTTTTTCTTCTTCGCACAAAACTATCGGCCAACTGCCGATGCCAACTGCTACAAAACCAGGTTTTTCCTGCTCCCATCCATCCCCCTCTCTTCCACCCCTCCCCCCCCTTGGGTATGTCCCGACAAAGCAGCAAATTTCCTCCCCCCTCTGCCCCTCAATTCATAAAAAGAAAAAAAGAAATGTCGCACTTTTCACCGGGGCAAAGGGTTGGGCAAGGGCTCGAAGCGGCCATTTGCATCAGGCACATCTGGTTTATCCCACGGGGGCGTTCCAGAAATTTCGGGTTTGGCCTTTTCGCCAATGATTTGTCCTGCCTCAGCAGCTTTGATGTTGTACAGACGGGCCAAGAGACCGGGTAAATCTTTCTCATCCTCCTTATGGAGGTAATTCATTTTATTTCCTTCCCTCTCCTTTAAGTCGGCAACGAAATTACCAAGGTAAATGGCAATCATGGTGTGGAATTCCGACACGTTGGTCAGGTTGGACGCCGATTTAGGCATCTGGTCAAGGGGCAACTTGCCAAGGAGATGACGGACGACGGCGGCGGTGTGCTCAACGAGCAGTTTGTCGTCTGACTGGCCCGTCTTGTCGATGAGATAGAGAGCCGGGTCGGTGGCGTTCTCGCTCACGGCGCGGGTCCAGTCTTCGGGCTTGGCTTCCTCGAATTTGGCGAAGCCGGGGCGAGATGCGGCATCAGGCCTGAGTCTCTGCGGCGGCGGGTCGTCGATGCCGGCGGCCACCCCGACAAAGTAGGCGGCAGCGTACACGCTGGGCACTTGCAGCTTGTTCTCATCCAGCATCAGGTCGTCCCCTACTTTCTTCATGTGGCTTTGCGCTTTGCTGTAGACGGTTTCATCGGGCAAAATTGACGTCAAGATTTTGTTGTAGGCGGAATAATCTTTGATGACTTTTTCGCTGTTGATGTGTGTGATGAAATCTTTCTCAAACTGTTTGGCCAGGGGCTCCATCAGCGATTCTTGTACCTGCTTGGTCAGGTTCAACAGGTGCTCGCGCTGGCGTTGAAGAACCTCGCGTTCGGCCTTTTCCCAGATGTCGCTAATGATGCGGCTGATGTTGGCGTCGACGTGCGACGCGACCATGACTTGCTTGTCCTCGGGCTGGGGCTGGGGCTGGGGCTGAGAGGCGTTTTGAACCATCTGGCTGCCGGCTTGGACGAGGCCGACGGCTTCGGCGGCGACGGCCCAAATGTCCAGCGTCTTGGCGGTGACGGCGGCCTCGAGCCTGTCGCGCCACGTCTTGTCGGCGACGGTGGAGGTGACCTGGCCGTTAACGAACGAGGTCCATATCTTGTCGCGGCTGGCTTTAATGTCCTTGAATGGGGGCAGTTCACGCGGCGCCTTGAAGTATTGAACAAGCGTACGCGACAAGTGAAGAACAAAGGACAACGGCCAAAAGGGCGTGAAGAGGAGCGCGTCGGCCACCAAGCAAAGGGCTGTGTCTGCCACGACCAGAGCACCTTCTTCGGACTTCTCTATCTGGGCTCCCAAGTTGGCCGCGCAGCCGGCAAAGGGGACAATGGCGAAGACGGCCGCCGCCTTTTGCCAGTCGGTCGTCTTGGTCGCGTAGGCGTCGAACACGCCTTTGGCCCAGAAAGCGACGCCCACGCCCGCGAGCCCCTTGAAGGCGAGCTTGGCGCTGCGGCTCTCGCCAAGCCAGGCATAGTTGTGGATGAGCGCTTCACGCACAACGGGCAGCTTTTGCTTCAACTTCAATTCCACGGTGGCCTTGAACCCTTTCCTGACGGCCAATGCGTCAAACTCCTTTTCGGAGAATCGGCGTGCCACGGCCACCAAATCACTTCCTTTGGCCGCCGCGTCCGCGGCCGCGTTGTTGCCCAGCTGGCTTCCCCCCTTGCTCGCCTCCGAGATGGCCTTGTTGGTCGAGTCCGAAATGGCCTTGTTGGGCGACTCTGAAATGGCTTTGTTGGTCGCGTCCGAAATGGCCTTGTTGGGCGACTCCGAAATGGCCTTGTTGGTCGAGTCCGAAATGGCCTTGTTGGGCGACTCCGAAATGGCCTTGTTGCTCACCATCTCCTCCCTGAGGGCCTCGTCTAACTTGGCGCCAGAGCATGGGTCACCGCCCGACGCCCTCTTGACTGGGCCGTTGCTTGGCCCTGCCTGTGGGCGAACTGGGCCGTTGGTTGCCCCTTCGTGACAAGACCTTTCGATTAAATTTGCCATTTCATACAATTGTTTGATGTTGCCCTGGTGACCCGGATCTTGTTTTTGCTGTTCCCATCTAGCTCTCATCCAAGTCTTTTTCGTGCCTTTTTGATTCTCTGCCCATTTTTTAAAATCGGGCCTATATCCTTTTTCCGTGGCGGGGACTTTGTAGTTAACAGCAGGTCGGAATTTTTTAACCAAATCCGGCGTGAGATCTTGGCCCCTTGAGAATCGTTCCCATTGCGTCACGAGTTCATCTTGGGAGATGCCTGCTCCGTCGTTTTCTGGGTGGTTGAATGTGGCTTCGGCGTTCAAGGTGTTGGTCGCCTCGTCCCAGACCAATGTGTAGAACTTGTATGGATTGAACGTGTCCACCACGGCTTTCTGGCGTCCATCCAAGGCTTTGACCAAGGCATTCCAGGAGAGAACCCTATTCCTTTCGAGGCTTTCGAACATCTTCTCGTCGCGAGCTATCTCTGGTTTCAGTCGATTGATCTCAAATTGGTTGTTGTCCTTTTTTGCCTTATCAAGGCTTTCTTTGTCCTCCTTGACCTTTTTTTTATATTCCCCCATTTGCTCCCAGGCGTCCATCATGATGGGAGACCCCTTACGCCCCAGGTATTCGAGGAATTTGGCAAACGAGTCCTCTGCGCCCTTGCCTTCCGATACGATGTTTCTCGTTATCACAGTCCCCGTGTGTTTGCCGGTTCTGAGGTAATTGGCTATTTCATCCATCCCAGCGTTATTTCTCAAGTCTGTCTTGAGAGGTGTCGCATTTTCGTTGATGTGGTTCATGAAATCTTTGATTGAAACTTCTCTTGCCAGCTGAGGCGTAATTTTGAACTCATATTTGGGCTTATCCGGACTCACGGGCTGAACCGGATTCATGAGCTCTTCTAGTTGCCGGAGCCCCCAGTACAAGATGCGCTCCATGATTCCCTCTTCCCCGAATGCTGCTACCGTGACGGCCAGGCCAAAAAGGCCCAGAAGGAAGTGGATCCTCATGATCAGGATCAGAAGGGGAACGTGGTGATGACAAATCAGGCGATGAGTGCTTTTTTTCTCTGAACTTTCTTAAGCAAAAGCAATAATGAAGGTGATGGATGTCCTAGGGACAGGAAACAAATGATAAAACAAAGAGTGTCTGAATTCGAAACGAGTGATGGTTGCAGTCTTCATCTGATCTATCAAAGGCGGCAGCAAGCACCCCCTTTTATGTATCATTCTTCAGCACACAAAAAAAAAAATTTTTTTTTTCCTTTTCCCCTCCCGGCTTGCTCCTCTCATTCTGTAACACTCCGTCTGATGTCACACAGCACCGACTCCAACTCATGAGCATGAAGACGAAGATGATCAGATGTCAGAGCTAGCATGACGTGACATGACTCGTCTCTTACCTCTGCCTTTTTTTTTTAGGCATTTTCACGAAGAATTGGTCCCGATTGGGCGTGAGTTGATGAGGGTGAATTGACATGGGCAGATTTTGAAGCTAGCGTGGCATGACTCGTCTCGTATTTACTCCCTAAACAGTCACTTCTCATCCGACGCCATCATGCACTTACTCGCTTATCTTGGCCTTACTATGCCTAAAGCAGGACAAGCAGGAAATCTTAAAACCGCGGCGTCAGACGTTGGACCAAAAGAGGAAAGACGCCATACTAGCTTGGCTTGCTGAGCCTCGATTTTTCTGGGCTTGAATAACTAGCTTGTCTTCGGGCGCATCATCGCACGTGCCTGACTTGTGGGGAGGGCCACGCTTCATACCTAGTAGATAGCCAGACCTTGGCGATCGGAAATGGAGTCTTCTCTTATCGCTTTGCATAATACGACCCACGAAGTTGAGATTCAGTCATGCATCGTCCAAAACTAGTGTCACAACGTTGCGTGAGATGCCATGTGATGGATTCCGATGCTGCTTTGCCCATGGCCCGTTTCACAACATGGTTGGATGCCATGTAATAAAACTTGGATCATGCGTTACTTGCAACGAGTATTACTACATGACTTGATACAATCTAAGGGTGAATAATTCGGGAAGAAAACCCCCATGTAAAAGTCCTTATCTACCACGTTAGCGCTTCTCTTTCCTAAAGCGTACTTAGTAATGCTACGTAAATGGTTAGATGCATGTAATAATACTTGGTTTTTGCGTTACTATAAACTAGTATCACAACATGATCTGATACAATCTAAGGGTGGATAATTCGGGAGAAATTCCCATGTAAAAATCCTTATCTACCACGTTAGCGCTTCTTTTTCTCAAAGCGTACTTAGTGATGCTACGTTAGTGGTTAAATGCCATGTAATAAAACTTAGATTATGCGTTGCTTAAAACTAGTATTACAACATGATCTAATACAACCTAAGAGTGGATAATTAGGGATAAATCCCCATGTGAAAATCCTTATCTACCACGTAAGCGCCAAAATTTTTTTTCTTCAAAGCTATTTTAGTGATGCTACGTAGCATCCTTTCTCTCTGATGAGCTTCTTTTCACATGCTTCTTTGCTAAATCTACCTTGACCTGAAATTTTGTTTTAAAGCTTGGCAAATGAATGCTGCGTAGTCTCGTCGTGTTTGTCTAACAAGCTTCTTGACACTAGTGCCTTTGCTCAATCTTGTGCAAATGTCTCTCTCGCAGTTGTATGACCTGTGATTGTACGTCTTGCCTTTGATCTCTGCATATGCTGTACCCATGGCATTGTTAGTGCCTTGCCATGATTCAGCACCATCAAGTTATTCCATGCTCAACTCCTCGTATACCTACGTTCCATGACCTCTTTTTACCTCCTGATATGGTCCGGCGCAGTCGGACACGGCGGCACCGTCACCGTTTGGCTTTTGCTGCCAGCTGTTTGGCTTTTGCTGTCCTCGAACTGGAGCCCATACTCGTAGTAAGTAGCCGCCCTTGCTGTTGCCGACGACGTCCTTCATCAGTTTGATGAGTCCGTCCGTCGTGCTTAGCGCCGCTGCGGTCGTCGTAATTGGTCGGCCGCGCGTCGGTGCGAACCCACGCGTGGAGCTTCGTCTCTTCCTCTCCGTGGGTTGCTGTACGGGGGGGGAGGAGGAGGGGGGAGGAG
>JMQE01001835.1:5000-10949 GCA_000731825.1 Hypocrella siamensis | reverse complement strand
TGTACACGCTCTCCCGCTACAGCGCGAACGAGGACTCAGCGGTGTTTTCTGGCGTGACCAGCGTATGCACAGCATGAAGAAGTACCCAAAGACCTCTTTCGTATTCCCGTACACGCTTTCCTGACCGCGATTTATTGCGTTGTTTGCTTCTCTTTTCAAAAAACCAAAACCTCACTCAACACCTCCATGCAACTTTTCCCTCTCATCTCGGAATCATGCAATTTGTATGGGCGAGGTATAGGGTAGGTATAGGGTAGGCGCCTACCCTATACCTACCCTATACCTCGCCTCTCCGCGCTGCACGCCTGTGCACGCCTCTGCAGACGCTGTTCTATGGTGCGCACGCCTCTGTGCGGTGCGCCGGTGCGCGGGGGTGGTGCGCGGGGTGGTGCGCGCGACGAAAAAACGAAAATCGATCTTACCGACAAAAAGTGTGCAGGTGGGAAGATGGTTTGTATGGCCGTGAGTCGATTTTTTTGTTGCTCCATACAAAGTCCCATACAAATGAATTTTGCGGAAAAAAAAAGTGGCACGCGAGCCCCCGGTGGCGGGGGCGGGGCTTCGATGGAGTCGGAGAGTCTATGAGAGGGGTCGTCGAAAGACGTCGCAGAAAAGGTCGCAGCGCCGCCAACGAGCCCTACAGGGCGAGGAAGCGCACCTGCACCGCTGCCATGCCCGCTCCCGTACCGTATCTTACAGGGGCCTACTGCGTGGGTTTTTGAACAGGCTTGCAGGACCATAGTTCTCGCTCGCGACTGCTCATAGTAGGTCCCGGCGTCCCCGGCGCCCTCCCGCTGAGGGAGGCGTGGGTGGACGTGCCCGTCCCTCTGCTTGTGGGCGACCTCGGTCGCCCGGCCACAGCACGGTCGGATGGGCTCTGCGGGCGGATGGCCTCTGGCCGTCTCGCCGCCACACGCAGAGCAACAGGTGTCAACCTCGTGCAGCCCGGCGCACCGCAACGGGCGGCGGCTGCACGCTGTGTCCACCTGCTGGGGCGCCCCCGACCGCAGCCTTAGAACCGCTGCGCGCTCGACGGGCCGCCCTGGCGAACTTGGAGGGGGAAACCAGAATGGCTCCCTACCTCCCCCGCTGCGACCGCCTGGCGGATTGCCGCCGGGGGGGGGACGGAGCGCGCGCCGTCACGCCCCAGGGAGGGAAGGGCGTTGGCGGCGACGACCAGAACACTAAACCATCTCTCCGGCGCCCGCCAAGGGGCGGCGCCGGCAGGCCACCCCCGGCGAACGATAGTTACCTGGTTGATTCTGCCAGTAGTCATATGCTTGTCTCAAAGATTAAGCCATGCATGTCTGAGTATAAGCAATTGTACCGCGAAACTGCGAATGGCTCATTATATAAGTTATCGTTTATTTGATAGCGCCCTACTACTTGGATAACCGTGGTAATTCTAGAGCTAATACATGCTAAAAATCCCGACTCCGGAAGGGATGTATTTATTAGATTAAAAGCCAACGCCCCCTCACGGGGGCTCAGTGGTGATTCATGATAACTGTTCGAATCGCACGGCCCTGCGCCGGCGATGGTTCATTCAAATATCTTCCCTATCAACTTTCGATGTTTGGATAGGGGCCAAACATGGTGGCAACGGGTAACGGAGGGTTAGGGCTCGACCCCGGAGAAGGAGCCTGAGAGACGGCTACTACATCCAAGGAAGGCAGCAGGCGCGCAAATTACCCAATCCCGACACGGGGAGGTAGTGACAATAAATACCGATACAGGGCTCTTTTGGGTCTTGTAATTGGAATGAGTACAACTTAAATCCCTTAACGAGGAACAATTGGAGGGCAAGTCTGGTGCCAGCAGCCGCGGTAATTCCAGCTCCAATAGCGTATATTAAAGTTGTTGTGGTTAAAAAGCTCGTAGTTGAACCTTGGGCCTGGCTGGCCGGTCCGCCTCACCGCGTGTCACTGGTCCGGCCGGGCCTTTCCCTCTGTGGAACCCCATGCACTTCACTGGGCGTGGCGGGGAAACAGGACGTTTACTTTGAAAAAATTAGAGTGCTCCAGGCAGGCCTATGCTCGGATACATTAGCATGGAATAATGAAATAGGACGCGCGGTTTTATTTTGTTGGTTTCTAGGACCGCCGTAATGATTAATAGGGACAGTCGGGGGCATCAGTATTCAGTTGTCAGAGGTGAAATTCTTGGATCTACTGAAGACTAACTACTGCGAAAGCATTTGCCAAGGATGTTTTCATTAATCAGGAACGAAAGTTAGGGGATCGAAGACGATCAGATACCGTCGTAGTCTTAACCATAAACTATGCCGACTAGGGATCGGACGATGTTATTCATTGACTCGTTCGGCACCTTACGAGAAATCAAAGTGCTTGGGCTCCAGGGGGAGTATGGTCGCAAGGCTGAAACTTAAAGAAATTGACGGAAGGGCACCACCAGGGGTAAACCTGCACTGTTCTTAGCCGCAGTCAACTCTGCCCCGGAGAGCCGCCCGAGAGGGTCGGTGGTCGCCCAGGAGAAAAGGCTAGTCCCCCCCGCGCCCGCCCTGCGGGAGGGGGGTGGGCAACACCCTCAAACTGACGGGGAACTCCTAAAGCCCTCGCTCCGGACGGCGCTGGGAAACCGGCGGCCGCTCACCAGGTCAACGACCTCGGGCATCGGAAGCAACGCGAGGGATGCCAACAATGGACGATCCGCAGCCAAGCCCCTACGTGCCCTGCGCCCCCAGGCGGGAGGCGGGCATACGGGGAAGGTTCAGAGACTTGACGGGGGTGGGCGGCAAGGTCGGCGGCGGCGGGCAGTCCCCAGCGCTCCAGCGCTCGCAGGGGACGACGCCCCCCCCGCCCGCGACTGCGCCGTCTAAGATAAAGTCCGTGACCGCGCCGAGAGGCGCGTTCGGTTTCGCCATCGCCAGCGGCCAGCTGGCTGTCTAGGCGGTGGCGTGGCGACCGTTTCCAGGGAGCCTGCGGCTTAATTTGACTCAACACGGGGAAACTCACCAGGTTAACCAGTAGGCGATGTGGTTGCACGTCTGGGCCTGGAAAAGTGAGAGCCGAGCGGGGAGCTCGTCTTGCTAGTATCGGTCTTTACCCGCGCGGGGGAAGCTCTTTGCCCCCTACTCAGGGCGTTGGGGGCAGCGCTGCCGCGTCGCAGCGCTGCCTGACCGGTGCGACACCAGCTGGTACAGGGAACGCCGACTGCCCCCAGGGCAAGGGCCAATCCTGTGGCGAGTCCGGGCAGCGCCGGACCGTCGCAACGCACGCTAAGCGGTGGGCTGGCGCAAGCCGGCTTAAGGTACGTGCTAATCCCACGGGGCAACCGTGGCCGTCCTGAATAGTTCCGAGTTTACGAAGCAGGGCGGGGGTGCGCCGTCGACCGACGGTGGCACTCGTTCGAGTCGCGGCGCGGGCTTCAGGGCCCGCGGCGGCGGCGGATAGTGCCAGACACAATGAGGATTGACAGATTGAGAGCTCTTTCTTGATTTTGTGGGTGGTGGTGCATGGCCGTTCTTAGTTGGTGGAGTGATTTGTCTGCTTAATTGCGATAACGAACGAGACCTTAACCTGCTAAATAGCCCGTATTGCTTTGGCAGTACGCCGGCTTCTTAGAGGGACTATCGGCTCAAGCCGATGGAAGTTTGAGGCAATAACAGGTTGACCTACACAGGCCTGTAACAGTGGCGCATGCTGCCTCGTTAAAAAAAATGACCGCTAGTCCAGCGACTTTACCCTCGTTGAGGAAGCCCTCTGTTATCGGGCGAGGGGGCAGCGAGAGCTGCCTGTCGCGGGCGACACCACCTGGTACAGGGAACGCCGACTGCCCCCCGGGGCAAGGGCCGATCCTGTGGCGAGCTCGGGTCGCGCCGAGCCGTCGCAACGCGCGCTAAGGGGTGGGCTGTGCCCTGCGGGCCAGCTTAAGGTACGTGCTAATCCCATGGGAAACAAAACCATGCCCTCATACGGAGCCCCGATAAGGCGAAGTATGTCGGGGCGCGCCCTCTCTCGCCTCCCCTCAGGGGGGGGAGCGGGAGCAGGACCGCCGGCCTCGCGGGCTCTCTCCCCGGCGCCCGCGGGGGAAATGCTGTGATGCCCTTAGATGTTCTGGGCCGCACGCGCGCTACACTGACGGAGCCAGCGAGTATCTCCCTTGGCCGGAAGGCCCGGGTAATCTTGTTAAACTCCGTCGTGCTGGGGATAGAGCATTGCAATTATTGCTCTTCAACGAGGAATCCCTAGTAAGCGCAAGTCATCAGCTTGCGTTGATTACGTCCCTGCCCTTTGTACACACCGCCCGTCGCTACTACCGATTGAATGGCTCAGTGAGGCGTCCGGACTGGCCCAGAGAGGTGGGCGACTGCCACTCAGGGCCGGAAAGCTCTCCAAACTCGGTCATTTAGAGGAAGTAAAAGTCGTAACAAGGTCTCCGTTGGTGAACCAGCGGAGGGATCATTACCGAGTTTCGCAACTCCCAAACCCCCTGTGAACCGCTACCCAGAACGTTGCCTCGGCGGGCTCGCCCCCGCCGGAGGACACCCAGAAACTCTTCTCCAGCGTCCTCGCCGCGCAGCCCGTCCCCTGCGAGGGCGGCAGCCGGCGGGTCGCCTCTGAGTGGACATCCATCTCCCCGGCGCCTCGCCGGGAAAATGAATCAAAACTTTCAACAACGGATCTCTTGGCTCTGGCATCGATGAAGAACGCAGCGAAATGCGATAAGTAATGTGAATTGCAGAATTCAGTGAATCATCGAATCTTTGAACGCACATTGCGCCCGCCAGCACTCTGGCGGGCATGCCTGTTCGAGCGTCATTTCACCCCTCAAGCGCCCGTCGCTTGGTGTTGGGGACCGGCCGCGCGCCCCCCAGCGCCCGCCGCCCCCCAAAGGCATCGGCGGCCTCGCCCGCGTCCCTCCCCCTGCGCAGTAGCGACGCTCGCACCGGGAGCGCGGCGGCGGCCACAGCCGTGAAAACTCACGGCCACCGCGTGTGGCCCTCAGAGTTGACCTCGAATCAGGTAGGACTACCCGCTGAACTTAAGCATATCAATAAGCGGAGGAAAAGAAACCAACAGGGATTGCCCCAGTAACGGCGAGTGAAGCGGCAACAGCTCAAATTTGAAATCTGGCCCCTCCCCCGGGGGGGCCCGAGTTGTAATTTGCAGAGGATGCTTCTGGCGAGGTGCCTTCCGAGTTCCCTGGAACGGGACGCCACAGAGGGTGAGAGCCCCGTCTGGTCGGACACCGAGCCTCTGTGAAGCTCCTTCGACGAGTCGAGTAGTTTGGGAATGCTGCTCTAAATGGGAGGTATATGTCTTCTAAAGCTAAATACCGGCCAGAGACCGATAGCGCACAAGTAGAGTGATCGAAAGATGAAAAGCACTTTGAAAAGAGGGTTAAACAGTACGTGAAATTGTTGAAAGGGAAGCGCTCACGACCAGACCTGGTCCCGGCGAATCACCCGGCGTTCTCGCCGGTGCACTTCGACGGGCTTCCAGGCCAGCATCAGTCCGCGCCGGGGGACAAAGGCGGCGGGAACGTGGCTCCCCAGGGAGTGTTATAGCCCGCCGCGCAATGCCCCGGGAGCGGACTGAGGACCGCGCGTCACCGCAAGGATGCTGGCGTAATGGTCTTCAGCGACCCGTCTTGAAACACGGACCAAGGAGTCGTCCTCGTATGCGAGTGTTGGGGCGTCAAACCCCCCGCGCGTAATGAAAGTGAACGGCAGGTGAGAGCCCTCGCGGGCGCATCATCGACCGATCCTGATGTTCTCGGATGGATTTGAGTAAGAGCATACGGGGCCGGACCCGAAAGAAGGTGAACTATGCCTGTGTAGGGTGAAGCCAGAGGAAACTCTGGTGGAGGCTCGCAGCGGTTCTGACGTGCAAATCGATCGTCAAACATGGGCATGGGGGCGAAAGACTAATCGAACCTTCTAGTAGCTGGTTTCCGCCGAAGTTTCCCTCAGGATAGCAGTGCTGA